>JAJIBD010033249.1:0-23278 GCA_021461705.1 Cryptotis parvus | reverse complement strand
AATAAAGACACAGGTACACCCGGCAGAGCAGAAACCAGCTTTCCCGTTGCAGCTGGACGCTGCGCTGTCGCGTCAATTTACCTCCAAACTACCACAAATATTCTACCCACCCCTCTGAGAGAGCCCCACAAAGCAATGAGAATATAGTGCCCGCATGGCAGAGCCTGGCAAGCTGTCCGATGCGTGTTCGATATGCCAAACCCAGTAACAAAAAATGTTTATTTTCCTGACTCTGAAAGAGCCCTTAATACGGCAGCAGTAAGAAAGGCAAACAAGCAGTGCCTGATAAAATTTCACGGCTGTCCTAGGCTGCCAAAACGAAGAAGGACTAAAATGACTGTCTGTACTTTCAATGCACGTACACTGGCAACGGAAGCATATATTGAGGATCTGATGCTGCAAGCAAGAAAGATCAAGTAGCGACATCATTGGTCTGACTGAGACGAGGGAGGCGTCAGTCGCATCATGCTGTATTTGACACCGGAGAAGAATTGTTCCTTGGAACATGTGATGAAAGAGGCGTCGGTGGCATTGGTGTCCTTGTCAACACGAACATGGCTGTCAACATTGATTCATTTGAATGCCTAACAAACCGAATAGGACGATTACACTTGAGGAGATGTGGCCACTGCCAGCAATTTCTATCTTCATTGTCTATGCACCAACATCCACATACAAAGAAGATGAAATTGAGCAATTCTACATGGAATTGGAGGAGTTCTATAAAAAGATCACACCTTCTACAAGATCATAGTCGGTGATTTTAATGCCAAGATAGGACCGAGAAGATCGGCTGAAGAACTCCACATCGGGACCCATGGCCTAGAATGGAACGAACAGGGTGAGAGACTATCTGGAGTTCATCATGTCCACCAAGACTATTCATGGGAACTCACAGTTTCAGAAGGCTGAAGCGAAACGTTGGACATGGGAATCTCCTGGTGGACAGTTCCACAATGAAATCGACCACATCATCTTCAATCGACGGTTTTGTCTGACCGATGTTGCTGTCGTCCCCAAATTCCAGACAGGATCGGACCACCGTCTCCTTCGTGCAAAATTTTACTTCCCGCAACGGGGAGAAAAGGCTGCAAAGTTTAAGAAGAGAACTCCCAGAACGACCACCAACTGGGAACTCTTTAGCACCATTGCGGCAACATGGAAAGATACCATCATTGATGACATCGATGAAGAATACAACCCGACTGGTTCAGCACCTCCATGATTGTGCGAAGAATGCCGAGAGAGAGAAAAAACACAAAAGGACGGCTTGTCTTCAGAAACTCTTGAGCTCATTCACCAACGTGGCAAGGCGCGAGCCTCAGGGAGACCAAATGCTAACGTCCAAGCTTGCTAAACAGTGCAGAGAAGCGATAAAAGCAGACCTCAAAGACAGAAGAGCAGAAATACTGGAAGATGCAGCAGAAGCCGGGAAAAGTATTCGCACTGCCCGCCTGTCCTTCGCCAACTATAAGACCAAGATGACTGCCCTCCGACGCCCTGATGGATCTATCACATCTTCCAGAAAGGCAATGGAGAAGATTATCCAGGACTTCTACTCAAATCTTTTTGATAGCCATATCCACCTGCCCACATACCAAATTCCACAGGATGGATACGTCATTCCCAACGTTCTCCCTTCTGAAATAAGACATGCCATCTCATCGGTAAAGAAGGGAACAGCACCAGGCCCAGACAAAGTCAGACCCGAACATCTGAAGAATCTGCCATCGGTGCTCATCAATACACTAGCTCGGCTCTTCACACGCTACCTGTCCGAATGCAAGGTGCCCTCCCAATGGAAAACCAGCAGGACAGTTCTACTGTTCAAGAAGGGAGACATTCATGACATCGGCAACTATCGCCCCATCTGCCTGTTGTCTGTCATCTACAAGCTGTTTACACGAGTCATCCTGAACAGGATTAGCAGAACACTAGATGAAGGTCAACCATGCGAGCAAGCAGGTTTCCGGAAAGGATTCAGCACAATCGACCATATCCACACAGTAACCAAGCTCATTGAGGTTTGTAGGGAGTACAAGATGCCGCTCTGTCTCACGTTCATTGATTTACAGAAAGCCTTTGATTCTGTGGAAACTGAAGCAGTCATCGAAGCCCTAGTCAAACAGGGTGTTCAAACCCAATACATCAAGATCCTTCGTGAGCTGTATTACGGATTCACCACCAGGATCTCACCATTCTACAAAGAAGTGATCATTGATGTCAAAAGAGGGGTCCGACAGGGTGATACCATCTCACCAAAACTCTTCAGTGCCACCCTCGAGAACATCATGAGACAATTAGAATGGGAAGGAATGGGAGTGAAGATAGATGGTCGGCAACTACACCACCTCCGCTTCGCTGATGACATCGTTCTAATAACACCAAACATTAGCCAAGCGGCACAAATGCTGGCTGACTTTGACCGAGAATGTGGAAAGGTAGGTCTACAGCTGAATCTGAAGAAAACTATGTTCATGAGAAATGAACTAGTTCCAGAGGCCCCATTCTCTCTCAATGGAACAAACATCTCTGAATGCAGCAGTTATGTGTACCTAGGTCGAGAAGTCAACATGATGAATGACCTAAAACCTGAGCTGCGCAGGAGGAAGAGAGTGGCATGGAATGCCTTCAAAGGCATCGAAGAAATAGCTAAAAAGGACAAAGAACCTCCGGCTCCGGGCACATCTCTTTGACTCCACCGTTCTCCCTGCATTAACATACGCCTCAGAGACCTGGGCCCTACGAAAGCAGGATGAGAATGCTATTCGGGTCTCCCAGAGAGGCATCGAAAGAGCTATGCTTGGAATATCACGTCTCACTCAAGTGAGAGAAGGAATCCGGAGTTCTGACCTCCGTCGCTATTCCAGAATCAGGGACGCTGTCTCGTTTGCCAAGGCATCGAAAATCAGATGGGCTGGACATGTAATGCGATTTGGAGACAACCGCTGGACTAGAGCCGTTACCGACTGGATCCCACGGGATGTCAAAAGATCACGTGGCCGCCCACCTACAAGATGGTCAGACTTCCTTGTTAAGACCCTGAAGGAACGGTTTGAGGCTCTTCATATTCCTGAATCAACCAGATGCCATTGGGCTACATTGGCACGTGATAGGGTCCAATGGAAATGTTACTGGCGCCCGCTCGAGCAAATCGATGAGTAACGGGATTCAAGTGATCAAGTGAAAAAATAAATAAAGGGACCAGAGGGAGCTTGACACGACAGGCTGGAACACCGGCAGCGCACGCAGGGAGACCCGGGTCCCAGCCTGAGCATTTGAGCTCCAGAACAGCCCCAAGCACCGCTGAGTGTGGTCCCCAAACCAGAACTAAACAAAGCAACACAATGACCGTACAGGCAAGAGATGAAAGAGGAAAACCAGCAGTGTCCGGAAAACTCCAGACGATGAATGTAGGCCAGGGACAGTAGAACAGCACAGTGGAGGCCTGTGGCCAACCCAGGATCCATCCCCGTATGCCCGGTGGTCCCCTGAGCACTGCCAGACGTGATCCCTGAGTGCAGAGTCAGGAGGAAGTGAACATCCCCAGGTGAGGCCCAAGAAACAAAAACCCAAACATGTCACCCCCTCAGTGATATTTCTCAATTTCTTCTTTCTGTGTATGTGTGTGTGTGTGTGTGGGGGGGTTGTGTGGGTGTGTGTGTGTTTGGGGGAGGGTGTTTGGGGGTATAGGGGATACTCTTGGTTCAGGGGTTCAGTGCTCGTACTGGACGTGAGCTCAAAGCCATGGGGTGTGAGGATGGGTCTAGGGTCTTTCTGGACTCTCAGCCCTGGACTCTTTCTCCAGTCCTGCTCCCCAGGCTGGCACCGAGCTACCTCACACTGCTGTAGGTGCATGCCCCTCTGCTGCCCCTCTGAAGAGGGTCAGGAATGACACCCCTGCCTCCAGGATCTCTGCCCCCAAAGCCACCACTAGCCAGGAGATCGATGTCAGCAGTCTGAGCTGAAAACTATCACGGTCACCCCAGGTCATGGCTGAAGCTACGTCCTGGAGCAGAGGAGGCAAAGGAGGCGCGATGCTACAATCAAAAGCTGACACCCTGCCCAGAGGTGACCCTGGAATGGAAAAAGGTTGTGAACTAAACACTAAAGACAGGCATTAACAAGTGTGGCCTGGAATTGGGTGTACTCGTGGAAGGGCAGGGCCAAGGTCTGGAGCCTCCAAAAGGAACTTCTGTCTCTTCATACCCATTTATGCACCACAGCTTATTTATTAGGTTTGGGGGACATCCCTGGTAATTATCAGGGGTTACTCCTGGCTCTGTGCTCATGGACCACTCCTAGCGGTGCCAGGGGGACCATAGGAGATGCTGGGTATTGAACTGGGTTGGCTGCGTGCAAGGTAAGTGTCCTCCCTGCTGTCCTGTCTCTCCGGCCCCTCACTAAAGATGGTTTATTGAGCACCTCTTATGTGCCCATCTCAGCTCCCTCAGTCTCCCAATCCCTGGAACCGCACAGAGCAAAGTATAGATCTCAGTGGCTGCCATCACGGGGAGACTCCAGCCCCAACAGAAAGGTTGAGCATGTGAGGTTGTGCGCTTGTGAATGCACTGAGGAGCCAGTGACGCCAGCTCGAGGACTCGGGTGGGGGTTTGGGGGTAGCAGGTGCTCATGACCTGCCTTCCTGCCACTGAACAAAGGCATGAGGCTGAGGTAGGGGCACGCCATGTGGCCACTATGGGGAGCACATCTGGCGAGGAGGCAAGAAATAAGGTGTCATTGGCAAGTAGCAACAAAGACCAGTGGGGCTGGAACAGAGTCAGCCACGGGAGACCATAGGAGGCAGAGGTCAGAGACAATGGGGACATCATATTGTCGGACTCGGTGTGTGACCAAGTGACAAAGAGAAATGGGTGTGTGATGGTCATTTTCATTTCTCTGGTAAAATAAAAATGGGGGTGCTGAGCCTGGAGTGATGGTACAACAAGAAGGGTACTTGCCTTGCACGTGGCCGACCGGGTTTGATCCCTGGCACCTCAGAGGGTCCTCTGAGTCCCACCAAGAGTGATTCCTGAGCACAGAGGCAAGAGTAAACCCTGAGCACTGATGGATATGGTCACAAAAGAGTCAAAAGAAAATGGAGCTGAGCATTTGGGGATGAGGACAATTTGGGCCGTACCGGGTGCTCAGGGCCTACTCGCTAATACTGTGCTAGAGGCTCATTCCAGAGGCGCTCAGAGTACATCAACATCTGGGCCAGGGATCAAAGCTGAGAGACATGCTTGCAAAAATACGTGCTCAGGCCTTTATCTCTCTAGGCCAGGGGCTAAGCCTCTCCACTTTTCATTCCTAAATTTAGAAGACTTGAAACCACCACCAAGGCCGGTTGACTGCAGCACAAGGCAAGCACAGGCCTAACGGGACACTAAAGTGATTTCCCCAGCCTGGGAAGGAGCTGTGCCGTGAATGCCCAAAAAATAATCCAAGAGGCCCACGGACTGAATTCCATCTAAATAACAAAAAACATATGGGCTTTCGGAGACAGTACAGGAGGTAAGACTCTTGTTCTGTTTTGGTTTTTGGTTATTTGGATCACTCCTGATGAGGTTACTTCTGGCTCTACACTTGGTTTTCAGAGGACTGTATGGGATGCCAGGATAGAACCCAGGTTGACTGTGTGCAAGGCAAACGCCTTCCTTGCTGTACTATAGCTCTGGTCCCAGGAGGTGAGACTCTTTTTTTTTGCTTTTTTATTGGGTCACACCCAGTGATGCTCCGGGGTTACTCCCAGCTCTGCACTCAGGAATTACTCCTGGCAGGGAGCTCAGGGGACCATATGGGATTCCAGGGATCGAACCCGGGTCAGTCGAGTGCAAAGTAAATGCCTTACCCACTGTGCTATCACTCTGGCCCTAGGAGGAGGTAAGATTCTTGCCTTGCATGTGGCTGACCCACTTGGATCCCTGGCACCACATCTGTAATCCCTGAGCATAAAGCCAGGGGTAAGCACTGAGCAACACTGACTGCTTTTAGGTGTGGCCCAAAAAATGAAAGAAAAGAATTAAGTTTAAGTTGGCACCATGCAACTTTTGTTCAAAAAATATTACATTGAGCAGGGCCAGAGAGCTGGTATAGCATGTAGGGTACTGCATGTTGCCAACCCAGGTTCTATCCCCTGCTACCTATATGGACCCCCCAAACCCATCAGGAGTAATCCCTGAGCACAGAGCCAGGAGTAAGTCCTGAGCATCTCTGTGTGTGACCCAAACAAAACAAAATTAAAGGCATCTTATCGAGCAAAGGGAAACCAAAGAATACACACTCTACAATTCCATTTCCACAAATCTCTAACTCAGGCAACACTAATTTCTAATGACAGAAACCAGAAGAGCAGGTGCTAAGTTTTGGGCTGATGGAACTGTTCTTTGGCTCTTCTGGGATGATAGAAGAATACAGATGTCAAACCCCACTGAACTGAACACATAAGATCTGTGGCATTTTATTCTCTATGAATCATGCCATGCAAAGAGAGACAGAGACGGAGAGAGAGAAGAAAAGAGAAGAAAGTGAGAAAGGAGGGGCGGAGCGATAGCCCAGTGGGTAAGGCGTTTGCCTTGCACGTGGCTGGCCTGTGCCGGCCCAGGTTCAATCCCCGGTATCCCATATGGTTCCCCGAGCACCGCCAGGAGTAATTCCTGAGTGCAGAGCCAGGAGTAACCCCTGAGCATCGCGGGTGTGACCCAAAAAGCAAAAAAAAAAAAAAAAAAAAAAAAAGAAAGTGAGAAAGGAAGGGGCCAGAGTGATAGTACAGCAGGAAGGGCGTTTGTCTTATAAGTGGTTGACAAGGGTTCAATCTCCAGCATCCCATATGGTCCCCAGAGCACAGGTAGGAGAAATTCCTGAGTGCAGAGCCAAGGGAGCATTGAGTGTGACCCAAAAAGAAAAAAAAAAGAAATAAAAAATAAAAAATAAATAAATAAAAGAAGGAAGGAAGAAAAAAGGTCACAGAAGGGCTCTGAACCAATCAGAAGCAAAGGCGTGGCGTGTGCTGATTGGCTTAAGTCAGAACCACACATATGCACGTCAGCATCCAATAAAGCAAGGACAGTTACTAGAGGATTAGGCAGGGAGCACATGCCATGTAAGGCAATAACAAAGTGATCCCAAATAATAACTCACTACAGAAGCAAATTGCTGTCTTTTTTTTTTTTAGTAGGTTATTTTTTCCTTTTTGGGTCACACCCGGCTCAGGGGTTACTCCTGGTTCTGCACTCAGGAATTACTTCCGGTGGTACTCGGGGACCATATGGGATGCCGAGGCGACGAACCCGGTGGACCGCATGCAAGGCAAACGTCCTACCCCTCTGTGCTATCGCTCCGGCCCCAGAAGCATATTGCTGTCTTGAATCACAGTTGAATACCTAAGGATAAGAAAATGAGTTTGGCCTCAAAAAAGCACTGAGGGTGTGTTCCTGCTTTGATGATAAATACTCACCATCAGTCCTCAACCTAATGCCCACATTGCCATTGGCTGTTCTAGACGCCTCAAGAGAAAGGCATATCCCTTCCCTTGCAGGGCACGACAAGAAGCTGCAGATAGCATCTCTGCTTACATCCTTTCTGGCCAGAATTCAGTCAGATGACCACCTTTAACAGCAAGGAAGCTTGGGAGGTGTCATTTTTATTCCTGATGGCGATTTAGCAGGGACCCCAGCTAACATGCTATTTCTCCAGAAGACAGGGGAAAGCGGAGCGTGGAAGACAAAGGCAGCCTTCTCAGAACATGGACAGAATAACAGTAATTAAGACTGTAGATTTCTCAAAGTGCTTCAGTTCAAATCCTGACTACTGGGGCCGGAGAGATGGCTCAAAGGGCCAGAGTGACAGTACAGTGGGTGAGACATTGTCTTGCATGTGGCCGACCTGGGTTTGCACACAGTCCCCTGAGCCAACCAGGATTGACCCCTGAGTGCAGAACCAGGAGTGACCCTGAGCACGGCCGGAGGTGACCCAAGAGACAAAACAAGGAAAGGGTTGGAGTGTATACTTTGTACACAGAAGATCCGGGTTGGAGCCCGGAAGTATATACTCTCCCAAGCCCTGCAGGGAATAGCCCTTCCCACACCCCCCCAATCCTGACGACTCCCCTGTGAAATGATGAGGCTCCTTCACTTCTCTGACCTTGGCCAAGCCTTCCTATTGTTCTGGGCTTTTAATTTCAGCAGAACTAAAATAGTTTCATCAGGTGGAAAATGGAAGTAGCAAACCCATAGGGAGATTGTGAGAATTAAATGTGCTAAGTGCTTGGAACAGTGCCTGAGTAAGTATTCAAAGCACTACTAGGAGTATCGTTATTATTTTATATTCCTAAGCAATTCGTCAATGAGTATCTACCTTGGAGAAACTGCAACTAAAAAAAATAAAGTGAGAGGAAAAAAAGAGAACATTAGAAACCTGCCTCTCATTCTGTGTCTTTGTTCAGTAGATGTTGACTGGGCTTTTGGGCTTCTGTTTCAGGTCCAGTGCTGACAACTAGGACCCAGCTTAGCAAGTTCATATCATCAGGAATTCTTTAGTTGCAAGCGACAGAAATTCAATACTAACAGGCTTGAGATAAGAGGTAGCTTTAAGGTCTCAGGTAATCCATCGCCTGGCATCAAGGTGCACGCAGGTCTCCATGGCTCCTGGAACCAGGGAAGTGAATGCCAACAGAGCCCACTCAAGCCATCTTTTTTGCATCACTTCCTTATCAGTTTAATTGTTTTGCAACTCTTCTAGACACTTTCTTCACTGAGGTATTGAGATCGCAAGACTGGAGCTACAGAGTGGGAAAATGGTCACAGACAACTTTGGACTTGTTCTTCACAGATTAGCCACTTCAAAACTTTCCTCAAAGTCTTCAGGAAATCCCCAGATCTAAAATCCCAGGGAAGGGGCCGGAGCAATAGCACATCGGGGAGGGCGTTTGCCTGGCATGCTGGCAACCCCAGTTTAATCCCCGGCATCCCATATGGTCCCCTGGGCACCACCAGGAGTAATTCCTGAGCAAAGAGCCAGGAGTAACCCCTGAGCATTGCTGGGTGTGACCCAAAAGAAAAAAAAAATCCCAGGGAAGGGGCCGGAGAGATAGTCCAGAGGGAAGGGCGTTTGCCTTGCATGTGGCCAACCCAGGTTTGATCTCCTGCATCCCATATGGTCCCCTGAGCACTGCCAGGAGTAATTTCTGAGTGCAGAGCCAGGAGTAACCCCTGGGCATTGCCGGGTGTGACCCAAAACAAACAAACAAACAAACAAACAAAAATCCCAGGGAAGGGAAGCCACTGTCCCAGGCGACATTCTGCCCATAATGGTTGGTCCTGGGGCCAGGGCCATAGCACAGCGGGTAGGCGGCCGACCCGGTTGGTCCCGGCATCCCATTTAGTGTTCCCCCCCCCCAACACTGGCAAGAGTCATTCCTGAGTTCAGAGGCAGGAGTAACCCTGAGCATAGCTGGGTGTGACCCAAAGAGAAAAAAAAAAAGATTGGCTCTGGCTGGCGCACCTGCCCGTTCCCAGCCAATCACAGGAAGAGAGAGGGAACGGAGCAAGGGTACCGCCTATTTAAACAGCAGCATTTTAAGCTTCAGTTAAACAGTCAGGCCAACTTTTGTGACTGTTGTTTCCGTCCTATGGTTGGGGTGTATGGGTGCCCCAGCCCAGCAAACAGTTCCCCGCATGCACCCATTTTGTGTTCATGAACGAAAGAGTGCCCGATCCCAGGGAGTGTTTGGAGGCTGAGTGAAGATGGAGTGCCGCATACACTGAGACGGGCAGCAACTCAAGATGCAGACACCTGCCATGAGCGCGGACCCTCTGCGAGACACCGGGAAAACCTGAAGACCCCGCCACCAGGTCTGGCCCAGCAGAGGCGGGACTCCCAGGCGCCTGCATCTTGGGTCGCACCATCTCCTCCATTTGAGGGAGAACCCAGAAAGTCCTTGGACATCTGCCGGCCTTTCTACCACTCTCTTGGACACGGAGAGACGACACACTCGCTCCGCTAACAGTCACGAAGCTCCCACCTTTCCCCTCTCCTAAGCTTCAAAAACTCCACCGCGAGTCGCGCACTCGGGGCTTCCCCACTACCTCCCACGCAGTGGCTCGCCCCAGTTTGACGCATTGCAGGGAAGACCGGACCAATCGGAGTTGGGCTCTCATTTCCGCCAGTGCCCCGGACCAATAGCGCCGCGACTCTCACAGGGTACCGTCACGGTCCACCGAGCGGTGTCCCTCCGCCGGGGCGGAAAGAAGCACGAGGCCCCTCAGGGGGCGGGGCGCGCGGCGGCAAAAAGTAGTTCGGCGACGGGGGCGCGCGGGAGCCTAGGGCGGGCGGGGAGCCTAGGGCGGGCGGGAGGCGCGAGCGAGGCGCGGGGCCGGCGGCGAGGCGCGCGGAGGGATCCGTGGGCCGCAGTGCGGCGGCGCGCGGCCCGGGCGGGGCGGGGCCGGGCTAGGCGGGCGCGCGGCGGCCGTTGAGGGACCGTTGGGGCGGGCGGCGGCGGCGGCGCGCTGCGGGCAGTGAGTGTGGAGGCGCGGACGCGCGGCGGATCTCGAGCTGCTGCAGCTGCTGCCGCCGCCGGAGGGAACCTTGATCCCCGCGCTCCGGGCACCCCTAACCTCGCCATGGTGAGTGAGGACCAGTGGCCATCAGGCTCCGGGCTCGGAGGTGGCGCGGGCAGGACCCTCAGGGGCTCGGGCCAGAGCCCCGGGACCCATTTCCCCCCGGCGGATCTGGGCAGCAGACCCCGGAGCCGGAAGTCTAGACCCCCCAAAGCTACGCTTAGCACCAACTGGGGTCTTTGAGACATCCCCCTGCCCCAACATGGGCAGCCAGACTCTCAAAGGGCCATTGGCCACCCCGTGTGGAGATCTGGATCTCCCTGCGGGCTTTTGAACCCACGATGGACTTTGGGTCTCGGGGTGGGGGTGCTCCAGGAGCTCAGGGGCCGATTTCAGGAACAGTTGCTGGGAAGGGGGTCACCGGCTCGGAACGGGGGCTTGGGTCCTGAGAGAGGATGCAGGGAAGGTGGGGGCGCAGGGCTTCCGAGGATGAAGGCACCCATAGAAGGTATCCAGGGGACTGGGGTGTGCGCGTGGTGCGCAGCGGAGGGGGTACCTCTATTGCAGATCACACCCTGGAAGGTAAAACAAAATTGGAAGGTTTCTCCCCAGACGGCCGTTGCAGAAAAGGGAGGAGGAAAAGGTGCAAACTTGAGAGGAAGGACTTGGGGTGGGCGATGGGGTCATGGGGGGCGGGGGCAGCCCGAGAAGGTTCTGACGTTTTTATGATTCCAGGTGGTTGGACTAAGAGGGTAAAGGAGGTTAGGAGGGAGAGGGGGTCCCATTCGGCTCCCGGAAAAGGTGGGTTTGCAGGGAGGGGGTAGATCCTCACCCACCCCCTTGCGCTTAGCTGGTGGGAGGTGAAGACGGGGGTGTGTTGGCGGAGAAAATGAGCCGCGGTGGGGGGGTCCCCAGGTTTTGAAGCGGAAGGTGTGGAGCTACCTGGAAGTGTCGAGGGGAAGGTGGGGACAAAGACTGGTCCCAAGGGAATGAGGAGTGGGCTTCGAGGGGACCAGAGTGGTTTTGTCCTGACCCCCTTCCCCAGGCCACCGCGAGCTGGGTGGAGGGGGAGCAGGTGGGCGGAGTCGCCCGGCCCTGTTGCGCACTGAAGCCGCAGGAAATGGGGGTGGGGTGCAGGTTGGGGGTGCCCTTCAAGCCTCGAGCCTTGCCCCTCTGGCCAGCTCCTGCGAGCCTCTGGTGCCGGTGCAGAGTGTGGGGACTCGCCCGCACCCCCAGCTCCACGCAGCGCGCTGCAGCTCCGCCCGTGCCAAATGACAGCGCAGCGCAGTGTGGCGTCGGTGACAATCGCCTCTTCCTGGAGCCTGGGGGTGGGTGCGGGGGGGGCCTCCCCAGGACCCCATCACCCGGGTCTCCTGGGTGGGCACCGGGCTGCAGCCCACGGAGAGAGGGGTGCGATCGCAGGCTCTTGACGCCCCCAGCTCTGGGCTTGGCACAGCCCTGACCATCTCGATGCTTGTGCTCAGTGCCCCCACCCATTCCCCACATACTCTCCCACAGTCCCTAGAGCCTTGCCTGCTGCTCCCCATCCTCCTCGCGGAGTGACCCTCTACGGGCAGGACCCTCGAACTTCGCCCGGATTGGTTCCTCTTTCCCTTTATAATCAGCCGCGCTGGGTGCGACCAGCCCTGGGCGCAGCCTTGGACTTTGGGCTCCCCGCAGCAGCGCCTCCTTGGCCAGAGAGAGGCCCGGCCTTGGTTTCCCACTCACCACACGCTGCCCCCCCAACACTGCCAGCTCGGAGCTGCCAGCCCCCAGGATTCCCCCAGCCCCTGAAGGAACCTGAGCAAGAGAAAGACGCAGACACTGGCGCATCATGGGGGCCGTCTTGGGTGAAATAACATTTCCAGGGCGCAAAGACAAGCGGGGGGCGGGGGGCTCCGAACCAGGGCAGGGTCCGAGGGCCCGATAGGGGCAGGCGTTGCCCTCCTGCATTCTGAACAGCCCTCCCGCCTCCCCCCAACTGCACTGGGAGTGAGGTGCAGGGTGGGAAGGGCCGGCGGGGGAGGGGGGGGGGAGGAGCATGAGGAGGTGGAGAGGCAGCTGGAGCCGCCCCTAGTCCTCGGGGAGAGGCAGCACCCCCTCAGTCAGCCACAGGCTCGTGGTCTGTGGGGGCCCCAGGAAGAAGGAATGGGGGACGCTGACCTGCCGGGCTAGCTGCAGGGGACAGCAGCACTGCCCGCCTTCCCTGCGGCTTTCAGACCGTCCCAGAAGGAACGGGAGTCCTCCTCCTCCACCAGCCTGCTGGGTGGACCTCAAGTACCCAAGTTCCTCTTCCCTCAGATTATTAAAAGCCATGTTAGCCAGTTCTGCTGTGGGTGGTTCCAGGAGTGGGGTGCTGGCCCCAGAAACCACTCAGTAGAAGGATGCAAACAGTGATTTTTGGAGGCCTGCCGGCTCCAAGCGTGAGCTCCAGCTGCTGGGACCGGGGCTGGGCCCTCAGCAGCATTTATTTACCCAGGCAGGCCTGTCCTTTGTTCGCTCGGCTCAGAGCTCATTGTTGGGGGTCAGCTTCCCACTAAGCTTCTCGGAAGATTCCTGCGCCTGACTGACCCCTCAGGGCGAGTGCAGGCCTCGGCTGCCCCCACTCTGCTGCCGTCGCCTCCTGTCCCCCCCTCCCTGGGGCTTCAGGGACCCTGGCCCACTGCCTCCACCCAGCCTGGTGCCTGTACCTTCACATAGGTGAAAGAAAATGCCCAGAATCTTCTCAAGGCCCTGCCAAGGGCCTGGTTACTCTTCAGTCAGGAACCTTCTAGAATGCTGGACTAGCCTCTGGGGCTATTGCTCCTTCCCTCAGCCTCCGGGGCTCCTGGGGCAGCACCAGCTGCAGCATCGGCTCTGAGACATGACGGCTGAACTGGGTGTTTCCCAGCACCCCAGTCTCTGGCCCCTTGCCGGCCCCGCTGACCGCTCTCTCCTGCTCTTGCAGGCCGACCAGCTGACGGAGGAGCAGATTGCAGGTGAGCTGCCCCGCGGTGATGGGGACAGCCCCAGAGGCACATCCTGTCTGGGCCTGGCGGTGATGTCGTGAGGCCCCTGGGGCCATGCCTGTACCCACCGGCACACCTCCCTGGGCCCCTAAACTGCCAGGCGCTTTACCAGATGGATACCTTAGCAGCCCCCTGGTCTTGGGTCAGCTGCTTGGAGGCCTGAAGGAAGCCTAGCCAGCCCACAGTGCAAAGGGATACCCCCACCGCCGGCTCACCGTGCTGCCCCACCCCCATCGCTCCCGTTCAGGCTTGGCCTCTGCCCCAGAGGCAGCAGATGAGCCAGGCACGATTCAGAGGATGGACTGAGCCCCCCAGCTCCCTGGACCTCAGCTTCACTGTCAGGTTGAAGTGAGCGTCCAGCTCTGGGGCGCGCTTCTGCGGAGCCTGAGAAGTGGGCATTCCCGCCCCCTGGGGACAGCCTCAGAGCTGCGAGCCTGTTCCCACAAACAGTGCCTCCCCTGCGGAGACCCACTGCTCCCCCGGCCTGGGTGAGAGGGTGCCTGTGTCTGGCTCCCCCTGCCCCTCTCTAGCCCACTTCTGCCCTACTGGACCCACACATCCGACCCACCCTGCGCCACCAGCAGACTTGCGGACTGTGTGGGGAAGGCATGCGCGCACACCCTATGCGCACACACACACACCCCAGCCGCCACCCGGGCTTGGCTGCCAGGCATCTGCTCCCTGGGGGCTTTGGGGGGGGGGGCAGCCCAGGTGCCAAAACGGGCCCAGTGGGAGGGCAGGAGCCACGTGCTTCTCTGCTGCTCGCCCTGTCCCCCAGCTGTGGCCCTCCCACTCAGCTCTGCATCCTCCTGGCTTGGCAGCCGGCCCCCTTCCCTCCCCCACCCCAACCCAGCACTGCCTCCCGCATCCCTCGCATAGTCACAGGCCTTGGGCACAGCCCCCTGTGGCCCTGCAGCGGGACCCTGCTGGTGGGGGGTGGCCGCCGACGGGCCTGCAGCAAGAAGCCCCTTGCCGGCCACTGGCTCTGACGCCTCCGTCCCCTCAGAGTTCAAGGAGGCCTTCTCCCTCTTCGACAAGGACGGGGATGGCACCATCACCACCAAGGAGCTGGGCACGGTGATGCGGTCGCTGGGCCAGAACCCCACAGAGGCGGAGCTACAGGACATGATCAATGAGGTGGACGCGGACGGTGAGCCCCCAGATGGGTGGGCAGCCCCCAGGTCCCCGCTTCTCCCTGGGGCTCAGGGGCCGCCTGGCGGGGCAGGCCCCGAGCACCCCTCTGCCTCCCGGGGCTGCAGGCAACGGCACTATTGACTTCCCGGAGTTCCTGACCATGATGGCCAGGAAGATGAAGGACACGGACAGCGAGGAGGGAGATCCGGGAGGCATTCCGTGTCTTCGACAAGGTCAGCGGGGCTGGCCCCGGTGGCCCCTGCCAGCCAAAATGTGTGTGTGGGGGAGGGCGCCCCCCACCCCACCAGCTCACAGCCGTCTCCACATCCTCCGGCAGGACGGTAACGGGTACATCAGCGCCGCCGAGCCGTCACGTGATGACGAACCTCGGGAGAAGCTGACAGACGAGGAGGTGGACGAGATGATCCGGGAGGCCGACATCGATGGTGATGGGCAGGTCAACTATGAAGGTGCGAGCCGGGGTGATGGTTCAGCGGGGAGGGCGTCTGCCTTGCATGCCACTGACCTGGGTTCGATCCCCGGCATCCCATATGGTTCCCAAGCACCCCCAGGAGTAATTCCTGAGTGCAGAGCCGGGAGTAACCCCTGAGCATCGCGGGTGTAACCAAAAAAAATCAACTATGAGGGTGCTGCCAGGGCCAGGTGGGGTTGGGGCAGTGGGCCGTGGGGACGTCCCCCTCACCCTGGGCCCTCCTGTCCCCCTCTGCAGAGTTTGTACAGATGATGACAGCGAAGTGAAGGGCAGGCATCCGGCCATGCCCGGCCTGGACCTCCTCTCGCGCTCCGCCACCCCCGCGCCCGGTTCTCGCTAACACCAATTGATTGACTGAGAATCTGATAAAGCCACAAAAGATTTGTCCCAAGCTGCATGAATGCTCTTTCTCCTTCCTCCGGGGTCTCCCTCCACGACCCCCTGTCTGTGCCTCTGCCCTTTCCCCCTCTCTGCGGCCTTCCTCCTCCAGCCGGGGTGGGGGTGGCAGGGGGTGTCCTTTCCTTGTGTCTCCTTCCATTTGTCATCTGATTTGGGGGTGCCAGGGCGGCTTCCAGGGAGGGACCCAGCGGTCACGCAGGCACCAGAGCCTTGCCTGTGGCTGCCGCGCGACCTCAAGGTCGAGGTCAGTTCCCCAGGGTCCGGGAGCAGCGAGCCCAGGGAGGGGGCGAGTGAGGGGCCAGCGCTCAGAACCCTGCGGCTGCGCTTCTGTGACCATCCAGGCGGTTTCCTGGCGCTGGGCAGGGTGGCTGCCCCCCACCCCGGCTCATCCAGGCCAAGGCCCCCCACTTCGGCTGTTATGTCCCTTACCTGGTGCTAAGCCCTGCTCCGCTCGCCTGCTGCTCTCCTGCTCGCATCCCGTCAGGTGCAGGCTGGATGCTCCGTCACGCCGCCAGCTCCCCGTGTGTCTTCCTGCCCCCCTCACCCCACACACAAGCTTGTGTCTAACCCGGTGCCGGCTCGCTGAAGGGTGGGGAGAGGGACGATGTACCCCACCAGGCTCTGGAGAACACCCCCGCAATAAACGGCCTGCCCCCTCCCGCCGCCGTGACCCCTGCGCCCCCCCCCCACCTGCTCGCCCCCACCCGCGGAGAGCATGATCCCACCCGCCGCTCGCCGCTTCTGACTTGGCCTCTGGGACAAGTGCGTCAGTGTGGGCCCTTCAGCCTTCGGTCCTGGGTTCTTTCCCCTGTCCCTCATTGCATCCCCCCTATCCTTCCATCCCAGGTTGGTCAGTGGTTTTTCCTGGGCCTGCCCAGCTTGGCGGCTCCCCCTCCACCCACGGGCCCCCCTGGGGCAGGAGAGAGGAGACCCTCCCTGGAGCTGAGGGAAGGGCAGGTAGGCATGAGACTGGACATTCTCGGAGTGTTTTCGTTTTATTTTTTTTTTTTAACCGGGCAATATCGTGTTCAGTTCAAGCTGTGAAGAAAAATATATATCAATGTTTTCCAATAAAATCCGTGACGGCCTGACTGTCTCCTCCGCTCATGGCTGGGCGTGGCCTTCACCTTACCTGGTCCTAGGTGAGCCATGGCTGGGCCCCGTGTTCATCAGGGGCTGTAGGGGCGTGACTAAGTGTGTGTTTGGGGGAGGGGGTTTCCAGTCCCTGCCCTAGTCCCAGACCCTCGAGTGAGGAGTAGGGTTGGGTCACTGTGAGGCCTGGTTGCCGGTTTCAGGGAGCATTGTCGGGGCAATGTTGCAGGGCCCTGGGGTGGGATGTGTGAGGGGAGACATACAGAACCACAAGGGACGCAGTAGGTCATTGGTGACAAGGGTGCCCCAGTGGGGAGCTTGGGGAAGGGGCGTGCCACAGTCAGACCCCCTGGGGGTTGAGACCCAGCTTCCTCCCCACCCCCAGATGAGCACAGTGGGGAGAAGGAATCCGGGGTCCTGTGTGGTCACATGACCAGTGCTTGGCTGTGCTACCCCCTCCCTGGAGCTGCATGGGGAGGGCCAGTCTTAGTGGGGGGCCTTCCTGGAGTGGCCCCATCTCCAGACCCGACACTGAGGGGGCAGAGGAGAGGGGAGCATGGCGCCATTTTTCTGGAACTCCACCTCCTTGCCCCCTTTGGCTCTGCCTCCACTGGGGGTGGACGTTAGGTGATACAGTGGCCTGGCGGGGGTGTAATGGATGTCCAGGGGTTCTGGGTGAACCCTGTGCCTGTGTGAAGCCACCAGCTGTCACCAGACCTCCACATGCTACCTCGAATGGGGCTTCGAGGGGCCGGAGAAATAGTACAGTGGGTAGTGCTCCCTTGCACTTAACCAACCCAGATTTGATCCCCTGCACCTACTCTGGATTCCAGAGCACCACCAGGAGTGACGCTGAGCACAGCCAGGCATATGCCGTGTGACCCAAGAACAATTTTTTTTTCCAATAAAATGGGTTTTGAGAAGCCGTGGACTCTGGTGAGCAGAGGCAGGCTGGGTGGGTGAGTGCCCAGCAAGCCTTGGGTGCTGAGTGCTCTCTTTTCCGCACTCTGCGCCCAGGAGCCCTGCAGCAAGTGTGTGGTCCGTGCCGTTTGCAGCAGGAGAGTAGGGTGTTGGGGAAGAGCAGAACCCGAGCTACACTTGCCTAGAACAGCTACGCGTTGAAAAGGTGGCCTCAAGAGGGCCTTGCAAGCAACAGTCCAGGCTCAGCCCTCAGTACTCCACATAGTCCCTGCAACCCTGAGTGCAGAGCCAGGATTAAACCCTGACTACCACAGTGTGACCCCCAAAAAAAAACCCAACCCACCTGGGGCTGGAGCAATACAGCCAGTAGGGCATTTTGCTTTGCACATGGCTGACCCAGGTCTGACCCCTGAGCACGGCCCTGGACTTAGGACAGTGGGGAAGGCATGCTGCGGACTCCGTTCAGCCCCCAGCACGATAGAGAAGCCCCTGAGCACCCAGAGCACTGCCGGGTGTGCGCCACCCCGAGCATAAACCGCCCATGTCCCCGGTTATGTTATTCCAAGGCACGACCTTGGACCACCCACTCCCAGCCAGCCCCAATGGGGTCACTCCAGGTGACCTCTGGCACCACAGAGCCACAGCCTGGAGCCCTCACATTGAACCCTGATCTGGGTGGCCAAGAATCTCAGGAAGGGCCCTCTGGGCATCCTGAACGCGCCACTCAGGAGGCCTCGAACCTCAACTTAGAGGCTGCTCAGGGGCCCCACTGCACCACCAGGAACCCTGCGGTGTCTCCAGGCTGAGAGAAATCAACAGGGCCGGGATACAACAGTGGGGGAAGGGCATTTGCCTCGCATGCAGCTGACACGGCTTCAGTCCCCGGCATCACCAGCAGTAATTCCTAAAGTGCAGAGCCAGGAGTATCCCGTGAGCACTACCCAGTGTGACCAAAAAAAAAAAAAAATGGCAAGGGGCTGGGCCATCCACAGCAAGGCGGGGGAGCTTGCCTCACTTTTCTGAAGCTCGCGCACTGGGTATAGTCCCGAGCCCTGCCAGGTGCGGCCCGATAACATTCCGTGCTGCTTCCTTGTTGCTGAGCCCCTTGGCCCCATGAACAGCCTACATATTAAATTATTAAGACTCCTTTTGTGTGTTGGGGGAAGGGGAGGACTGGGGCCGCACCCGTGGTGGTCGGGAACCTCCCAGCTCCGCTCCAGTGACCCCTGGCGGTGCAGGGAATTCAAACCGAGGTCAGCTTCATGCAAAGCACGTGCCTTCCCTTGCCGCGACTTCCTATCCTGTATTCGTCAAAGACTGAGCCACTGGGGTGCTGGATGTGCCGCTTTTGAGAGGTGCCTACTCCAGCCCCAAGCAGTTATTCCAGCACAATGCCTGATGGTCAGACAAGCTCTCCTTGGGGCGCCCTGAGAACCCAGAGGGAAACCCAGGTTCGCCTCTACATCCCCAGGTTAGAGCCACCCAGATCCTCGGTGTGGACTCTGGGGCCATTTTCAAATGTCATTCCCAGAGCGGCCAGCAGGTGGGGCAGTGGCCAGCGCCGGGGAGAGGAGCAGGGCTGAGGACCCGCTAAGTAGGTGGCATATAGTTGTGCGTGCTGGAACGGGGGTGGGGGTGTAGCAGTTGTGTGTGTGCGCGCATGTATTTCCTTCCTGCGGGTCAGTGGGAAGGAAAAATTAAAAGGATTCGAATGAACCACAGATTCTGCGCCCCCCCACCACCACTTTTCTTTGTCCTGCGCTTTCGGCACCTTGCAGAGTTTGGAACCTGTTTTGCTACTGATTGTATCTCTGCTGTTACTGAGGGACGCGCACCAGATCAGGAGGAGGAGGAAGAGGGGCCTAGGCCAGCAAGTGCACAGCTGTCTTGGGCCCAGTAGGGGTGAATGAGCAAGAGGGTAAAGACCATCAGAACAAAGTCAGACTCGGCCCATCACCTTCTCAAGAAGCCCCCCTGGCTATCCCCCTAGACTCTGCTCCCCACTGTCCACTCATCTCCCAGTCCTGTCTACTCTGGACTCTGAGCCCTCAGGGAGTAGAGCAGGGCCTGCTAAAGGTTTGTACAAATGTCTGGGCTCCAGTAGCCCACACTGGGGCCGCCAGGAAGCCCAAACAGAGTGAGCATGCCGAGAGAAGAGGCGGTAAGTCTGCCTAGAGCGGTACTCAAAGGACGGGATGCTTCTGAGGGAGGCGGGGGAATGCACCTTCCAGGAAGGATAGCCAGCTCGGGGAAAGCCAAGGCAGGGTGGTGCGGGGAGATGGGCTGTTCGTTGGGAAATTTCTGGAGTCTCAGAGCAGAACCCCTGAGGTTAGCCTCAGCTCAGGCAGTAGATGCCCTTTGCGGTTTGCAAGCAGGACCAGGTTGACCTGCTGAGCAGGATGATGTGGGCCAGCAGAGAGGGCCATGGGAGGTCGGCCAAAAGCTTGAGCTGTGTTGAAATGGTCAGATGCGTAGCTACGGGGCGTACTGGTACCAACTGTGGGAAGCAGGGGCCAGAGCAATAGCACGGCATGGAGGGCATTTGCCTTGCCCATGGCCGGCCCTGGCTGGATCCCGGCAGTCTTGTGGCACTGGCCACCAGGTGCTTTCAAGCGCTGCTCTGCGGCGGTGAGGGCATCGTCGTTGGAATGCCACTCCTGAAACGGCGCTCCTGGTGAGCACCTGGGCCAGAGTGGGCAAGCGCCCGCAACCCGATGGAACAGCCCCAGAGCACAACACAGCTTGTGTGGACCTACAGTCGTCACAGCCACAATAGGCACAGAAAGGGGCCAGAGCCATGGTACCGCGGGAGGGCTTTTGTCTTGCGTGGCCAACCCGGGTTCAATTCCCGTTATCCCATATGGTCCCCGAGCACCACCAGGAGTAATCTGAGCATCACCGGTGTGACCCTAAGGAAAAAATAGGGACGGAAAGAAGGGTAGGGAGAAGGGGACTCTCACCTGCCTTTAGAGCTGCTCACTGCTGGGGGCCGAGCAACAGCACGGAGGGTAGTGCATTACCCCCTGTGCATGCGGGCCGACCTGGGTTCAAACCCTGGCATCCCACATGGTCCCCCCAAGCACTGCCAGGAGTAATTCCTGAGAGCAGATCCAGTAGTAAACCCTGAGCATTGCTGTGTGACGATAGACACAGACAGACAAGCTGCTCACAGCTGTGAAATGAGAACGCGGAGAGGATACAATGCACCCCTAGCAGTCCGACCTGGAACTTCAGGACACTGCTCCTCTGCACTGGACCTTTTGCTGCTCAGGGGCTGTAGTCCTGGTCCCTTTCGGACTGGTTTCCCCGAGGCCAAGCTACTTTTGGTGACAGAGGCCGGACCTGAGGGTGCTGGAGCTAGTTGTTTAATGGGGAGAGAACAGGGAAGGTACGTGCCTGGCTTCCAGCTGCAGCTCCGAGGCCTGGTTGGCGTCCCTGGCACTGATGTGGTTCCCTCCCAACCACCAGGGGGCGCCCCTGAATGCCACAGGGTGTGGCCCTGTAAACACCCAGGGGGATATTTCTGAGCAACACTGTCTAAAAGTTTGAAGCGCCGTGCTGTGTTGTTTTGTTTGCATGACAGTTTTATTGTGATCAAATACCCATAACAGAACGGAGCGCTTTAACCCGTTTCAAGTTAGATAACCTCTGGTCTTCGCCAGATGCCCTGTGGCCAACACCTCTCCAGAGCTCCAGAATGTCCTTGTTGCCCCCTGAGAATGGCCCGTCTCCCAGAAGCACTTTCCCTCACCCTGCTTAACTCTCCCAGAAACCCTTGTTCTTCTTGAATGCCCTCAGAAGTATGTGGCTGGGGAGAAGGGGGTACCAGCAGCAGAGCTGAGAGCAGCTTTGCTTGCAACCCGCTTCTGTGCCCTGAGGGCGCAGGCCGGCGTGCAGCGCCTCCGCGGTTCAGTTTTTTCATGGCTACACAGGCCGCTCTGCAGGAGGCTTCATGGGCAGCTGACCTGGAGCAGCTCATACCAGATTGGGATCTCGAGCCCCAGAGAAGAAAGTCAGCCCCCAGCCCCCAAACCAAGAGTGGGCTCAGAAGCCTGCTGGGGTGCAGAGAGGAGAAAGCCCACACCCACAGCCTTCGCCGGTCTGATGTGAGACCAGAGAGGCCCTCCTGGCAGAGAGAGGGCACTTGGAGGCCACTGTTTCCATAGGCTGCCTCCTGCCCGTTCCAAGGTGCGATCTTATTTTTTTTTCTCACTAGGCAGCGCCACGTGAGAAAACAGAACTGAGGCCTTTCCAGTCACCTCCTGCCCCAATCACATTTCCTTCTATGTCAGTGATCTCACTTCTGAGATGGCCCCTGATCAGCAGGGCTGGGTAGGTGGGAGGCTGGATACACCCTACGGGCCAGAGTGGGGACAGACATCTGGCAGTGGCCCCAAATCGGGCAGGGTCAGCACCCTCTCGGCATGGGGGGTGGGTGGCAGCTCAAGAACATATGAGATGAAGTCAGGCTCTGGGAGGGTACTGAGTATTATTCAAAAGCAGACCCTTGGGGGCGGAGGCGATAGTCCAGCTGGTAGGGGCGTTTGCCTTGCACAAGCCCAGGTTCAATCCCCGCATCCCATATGGTCCCCAAGCACTGCCAGGGTAATTCCTGAGTGCAGAGCCAGAAGTAACCACTGAGCATTGCCGGGGTGTGACCCAAAAAGCAAAAAAAAACCCCAGACCCAGGGACCAGAGCTAGCACAGCAGGTAGGACTTTTGCCTTGCATGCAGCCGGCCCGGTACAATCCCCTGGCATTCCATATGGTTCCCGAGCACTGCCAGGAGTAATTCCTGAGCGCAGAGCCAGGAGTAGCCCCTGAGCATCGTTGGGTGTGACCCAAAAAAAAATTTATGTATATATAAAATAAAAAACAGACCCAGGAGCAATAGCACAGCGGGAGGGCTTGCATGCGGCTGACCAGGTTCAATCCCGGCACCCCACACCCTCAAGCCCCACAAGGAATGATCCCTGAGCACAGAGCCAGGAGTCAGCCCGAACACCACCAGGTGTTCCTCTCAAAAAAAAAAAAAAAAGATCCAGGAATCAGATCCGTAATTGTGGGAACAATCCATGGGATCCATAGCCCTGCCACCAAGTACCCCCCCAACTTCTCCATCTTTTCCACATCCATACTGGGTGAACACTGGGCCAGGCTCGGGAGCTGGAGCCCTGCCCGGCTCTGCCACCCCCACTAAAGAGACCTCCTTCCCTCCCACTTCCCTTTGGGTGGGGATTTGGGGACTCCAAATCCATCACCAGAAGTTAGAGGCCAGGGGGAGACATTTGTCCCCACGGGCAGAGAGAGATAGAGTGGCCTGGGAAGGGCAGAACCATCTCCTGGGGACATGGGTGGCAGCCGGGCCACCGTGACTGCTGAGAACAGAGCCAGGCCACTACAGTAGCGGACCAGCGCACAGAAGCAGCTGGAAACTGTCCACCGCTAAATATTTGGGCAAGATGGATGGGTGAGCAGGACCCTTGGCTATTTTGAGACACTGCTCTCTGCACTAGCCACCGCACCCGTGCCCCTCCAGCCTGCGCAGGACCACCCCCGGCAGGAAGAGAAATAGCAGCTGACCCCAGTCCAATCCAGGGGGCCATGGTATGTCAGGACAAGGTTAGGGCTTCGCCAACCCCACAGCCCTCAGCCATGATTGGAGGATCCTGCTCC
>JAJIBD010033245.1:0-74114 GCA_021461705.1 Cryptotis parvus | reverse complement strand
ATATAGGTATAAGCTCTTTTTAACACTTGTTTTGGTGATTATTTGGATACCAAAAGCAGAGATAACAAAAGCCAAAATGAAAAAGTGTCACTAAATCAAGTTAATCTGCAGGGTAAAGAGATCCACAAACAAAGGGGGAAAACTTACTGAGTAGAGAAAGAGTTGTAAATCATATACCTTATGTGAAGCTAATATCCAAAATGTAAATAATTCATACAATTTGATAGCAAAAACAAATAACCAATTTAAAAAAAATGGCATGTACATACATATTGTCCCAAGATTACAAATAACCAACAGGTAGAGTAAGATATGTTCAAAATCATGAGTAATCAGAGAAATACAAATTACAGGAGAAAGAAACAAGAGTTGGGTGAGGATGAGGAGAAGAAAAAAAAAAAAGCCTTGTTTCCCAGTGATGGGAATGTAAATTGGTACCAGCACTGTGGGAAATAGAAGTTTCTCAAAAAATTATAAATTGATCTACCAGCCTGAACATGTAACTTAGTGGAGAATTCATGCCTCATCCATGAGAGTACCTTAAATATATATATATATATATTTATATATATATATATACACATACATACATATATATATATAATATGTGGTAGATATAAATCTATGGTATATATGGTAGGTGTAAATCTATGGTAAATATGGTAGATATAAATCGATGATATATCTATCATATATATGGTATGTGTGTGTATATGTGTTAGATATATACTTTTGGGCATAACAGCATATATCAGCCATATAATTCGTGAAGTTCCACTTCTGGATATTTATCTGAAAAACAAAATTATCAATCCAAAAAGATAAACCTTCCTCCCTTATTCATAGCATCAATAGCCAAAATATGGAAAAACCTAAATGTCAGTTGATGGATAACTGGGTTTCAGGAGTTCTGGTGTAAGTGCACAATGTAGTTCATTCTACCTTTAAAGGGAAAAAAAACCTAGTCTGTGAGAACAAACACAAGTGGACCTTGAGATCATTAAGCTAAATTAACGAGATATGCAAACACACTGTGATCTCAAGGGTGGAATCTTACACACACACACACAACACACACACATACAGCTCAGAGTTAAGGAAAAACAAAATTAGTGAAGAAGATTAGGGTACAAGCTTCCCAGTTCCAAAATAAAATTAACCCAGGGCAGTTTGTGAGGTACTGTGGGACAGCCTTTAAACTGTGTTCCATTGTTGAAAGCTTAGGGAGTAGATCTTTAAAGTTCTCATTTCAGGAAAAAAAAAATTGTTAACTGTGTGATGATGGATGTTAGAAAGATATATTGGAATGATTGAGTTATGCTACTCACGTAATATTAACACAGTGCTGTATATCCATTAGAGTTTAATTTTTTTAAAAGAAAAGAGAAAATTAGAGAAGGAAGGCAAAAAGGTAACATACTGCATGCCATCATACAATCACCAGAGATTTTATCCCTCCTGTTTTTCTTTGCGAAAAAAAAGAGATGAAACCATTGGCGGAAAGATTTTCACAAGGTTGTAAGCTCATTGTTGACCTGAAAACTAAAAGTGTAATTGATGATTATCTGGTGGAATATGGTATTTCCTTTCCTCTTTTTGGATTGTTGTCTCCACCCAGTTGTTGAGCTGAAAATGAAAGGCATAATTAATGATTACCCGTGAAATATGGTATTCCCCTTCCCCTTTTGGAATATTATCTCAATAAAAGGTGCTTCTGTGATGGGCTGGTTTCGTCCCCATATCCAGGCTCATAGTCCAGCTCCTATCACCTGATATTGGGGCTGGAGTGATAATCCAGTGGGTAGGACATTTGCCTTGCTCGCAGCTGAACTGGGTTCTATCCACGGCATCCCCATGGGGTCCCCAAGCACAGCCAGGAGTAGTTCCTGAGTGCAAAGCCAGGAATTACCCCTGAAGCATCACTGGGTGGACCCCAAAAGCAAATAATAATAGTAATAATAATTATTATTATTATATAATATTATTATAATAATATAATATTATAATATAATATAATAGTATTATAATTATTATAATAATAACAACGATTATGTTAATAATAATAACAACTATTATTATTATTATTACTATATCACCTGATATTAGCTTCTGAGTTTTCGTCTTCTCTTTCAGCTTCAGAGTTCACAGGAGCTTCTTGCTATGGGTAGATTCTATGTTGCTCATTCTCCCTAAAGTCTCAGCTCTACCATCTTTTGGGGAAAACAGTCCCCTGTATTCTTCCCTGTAATTGAAATACATAAGGTAGGTTTTGTTTGACTAGACCCTAATATAAAATATCTACTTATATATTCCTTGGCCAAACTGGGTCACATGGGCGATCTATCTCTAAGTGAATTTTAGGTTGGGGGACCAAGAAATTTGTCAATATAGAGGTTCTGCATTCTGAAGAATGGAGTTGATGGGAGTAGGAAATAAACACAGAGAAGACAACAAGAGGTTACTGGGTGAGTGTGAGAGCCTGTCCCTCAGATTCTGTCTACAGCAAATTAAAAGTAACTTCCATGTTGTAATGCAGTTCCTACTTTTGATGAAAATCAACAGGCAATGACAGAAAAAACAAGGCCAGTGTGCTTTAAGCATAGATTTTATAGAAATGATTTTGCATAAAAGTGTGCTCTTCCGAGCATTTAACATAAGCATGGGGATATACATGATAACCCCTAAGTGTATGTATTGCAAGCGACAATGTGTAGAAGGGAGAAAGAGAAAGAGGAGAGAGAGAGAGAGAGATGAGTGAGAGAGAGAGAGAGAGAGAGAGAGAGAGAGAGAAGAAAAGAAAGTGAGAAAGTGCCTGCCATAGAAGCAGGCTTGGGATGGGGGTAGGGAGTCAGGAGACATTAGTGGTAGGAAATATGCACTGGTGGAGGGGATGGGTGCTGGAACACTGTATGACTGAAACCCAATTATGAATAGCTTGTAATTGTATATCTCACAGTAGTATAATAATTTTTTTAAAAGTATATAAAGCTATACACAAAAAAAAAAAAGAGAAAATGTGTTCTTCCTTTGGCCACTTGAATTAAATGCATGGAAGCCTTTGGTTGTCCAGATATCATTGCCTGCTTTAAAAATTTGGCCCATAAAGTAGTTCTAAAGTTAAAATTTATTATTAAAAATGTAAACTGACACTAGGTTCCAAACAAGTGATATCATTCCCTCAATCTTTATAACCATGATGTGTATTGAATTATATGTGATTTCTGTCACAGATGATTGTTCTTCGAAGAGTGAGGGGTTGCAGTATTCTTGACTCTGTCCTTAGGAGCAACCTCTGGCTGCGTTTGGGAGACCCTATTCAGTGCCAGAATTGAACTGGACTCAGTTGCATGCATGCCATGTGTTAGCCCTCGTGGTACCTCTCTCACCCTACTCCCCATGCTTCTGTTTATGAGCAATGAGTTTAATTCTTCCAAACCTGATCATTTCTGTTTTTAAGATTCCTCAGACATTTCATAAAAGCACATATTCTCCATTTTAACTTACTTTCTGGGCACCTGTTTGGGGCCAAGCCCCACATAGAGGTAAACTAGGAAAAGCAAAAGTTTTCTGAATGAATATAAGCCCAATAATAATAACAAGGAGATACGTTGTCCAGTAGGCAATGGTACTATACCAAAAAATATCCAGTCTTTCAGGAGCATTTCTAAAAATCAGCCTCCTTTTTATTTCATTATTCTGATTGAAAAACAATGTTTTCTAAAATTTGATTTTGGGCTCTAACAGTACTCAGGAGTGGGGACCCTCCCTGCAATTCTCAGCCAACCCTGTGATTGAAGGTTGGGTGCTACTGAGCCCTATCATGCCAGAGGTTACCCAGGTCATCTTGAATGTGCTTACAGGCCTCTGGGACCATACTCAGCAATGCTCAGGACAGCCTCAGGCTAAGCTGATGATCTTCAGGGGACCTATGGTGCTGGGAATTAGGCTGGGGTTGCTGCCTGAGAGGTTTCTCCCTCAACCCTGTACAATCTCTACAGTCCAAAAAATAGGTTTCTAAACCAGAAGCTTATGACATTACATAAATGCACTCAACTTAATGCTTTTTAACAGTTTATGAAGGAAATTTATTTGATACAAATATAACTTCCTCTGGTGAAGACCCAGATATGGGTAGAAGACCCATATTTCACTGTTGAAAACATTTACTTACAAGTGTTCTTTCTGAAAACATTTGAGGTGAAAATGAAGGATGGTAGGAGGTGGGATCCAGGAAAAAAAAAGGAAATGAGGCCAGGAAAAGTCAGCTTTCAAGAGCGTGAAAACAAAGTGAAGACAGAACAAAAAAGGTCCATCATGAATATGCTGGACAGAGCATGGTATCCAGAATAGAGAGATCAAAACAATCACTTGTCACTTGTCTTCCCATTGTTCATACATTTGCCGAGTGGGCACCAGTAATGTCTCCATTCGTGGGAATGAGGTGCATTATTGTTACTGTTTTTGGCATATCGAATACACCACAGGTAGCTTGCCAGGCTCTGCTGTGGCTCTGGGGACCCAGTCTTGTTCTGTGTCAGACCATCAACCATCCAGGGCCCACGGGGCAGAGCCCTGGGTGTAGACATGCCTGTATCCCTGTCTGCCAACTGCGGATGCAGCTGGGCACCGCAGCCACACCTGCAAGACCTTGAGGGGGCAGGGATCAAAACAATACTCGCTTTTTTATCTAGGGACAGAATCGGTGACACTCTAAACCTACGCCAGTCCATGACGGATTGACTGACCCATCATTAATATGTACAGAATCTGCCTGTATGTGAGGATCTGTTCCAATGTCACGGACAGTCCAGGCTAGCACTCCTGAATTCTCCCGATTTCTTGACTTCTTTGTCTCTGCAAACCCAGAATCTGGGGTGAGAAGTCTCTGCTTTTCAGGTTCTGAGTGAAGTTTGGTTTCAAGACTCTCTGTCTCCATTCCTGGAGTTACCACCTAAGAGTCATGACCTAGAGTCAGGGCATTGACTTGTCTAGCCGTCCTTCTTAAAGACTTTGTCTTTAGGTTCGTTATCTAAGCCCAGAAGATCCAGCCTCCACTTCTATTTTTAGGAGAATGTCAGTGACAGCTGGTAAATGGCCAGGGGTGAAGAAATGTCCTTAGATGTCAGCCTGTTGCTGGCACGATGGGCATAAGTCTCTAGTGTATTCTGCAGCCTGCTCTTCTAAAGTTGGCTGTTGGCTTGATCTGCCATAAAAGAGCAGCCACAAGGAAGGAAACAGACTGCAGGTCTGGGAGTATCTGGTGAATGGTTGGGGTAGAGTCTCTTCATGACCACTTTGCTTGGATTTTCTGCCCCTTAGTGATGGAATTCCTGAGACTCCTAGTTATTCTGCTACCCTCATCTATATTTAATAGACTTTTGCTGTTTTCTTGATCATCACTTGCTAGCGGAGGTGCTTCTAAACTCCAAAGGGAGAGGGGGAACTTTGATCATGATTGAAAAGCATTGGATACTCCTTTTACATTGTTCCTGGAACCTACAGTTGAACTGGCCTCACCTTGGAGTGTCAGATCCCTTCTAAACTCCTGTTATTTAGCTTTATATGCATTTCATTATTTCATCTTTTGAGGCGAGAGGCATCAATTAGTTCCGTTCAACAGTTAAGAAAATGGAAACTTTTCCAAGGTAATAAACTTTCAAGCTGTGGAGTTGTACCCCTCTCAGTTCAAGTCTAAAGTATTTGCTTTTGGCCTCCAGCACATGTAACTCTTCTGTCTAAAATAGAACTTGAGGTATGCAAAGGACATTGGAGGTAATCTCTCCTAAATCCCTGATTTTTAGGAACTAGAAACAAAGGTCGATTGAAATGAAATGAGGCAAAGCAAGATCACATTCTCTATACTGAAAGAACTAGAATTAGAATTTGCTCTCCTGGGTCTCCAGCTCTGTTCATTAGCAGCGTGGTAAACTTCCTTTCCCTTCATCACCTGATTTTTAGTGGAAACCCCATTTATTTTATACAAGAAGTTCCACATAAAATTGGAAGATCTAGCTCCTAAAAAGAAAGGAAACAGAGTCTCTTTTCTCAGCCAAAGATGAGGAAATTTTTCCATTTCAGGTTTTCTGCCATCTTGTTTCTAAGGATCAGCCATGGGCACATTCCAGCTGGTGCCCTTTAAAAAAAAATAAAGTTTTATTGAACACAGTCCTGCCCATTTGTTTACATATCATCTGTGGCTGATTTCTGCTTTTTCTGTTATTAAGGCAAGGTTGAGTAGTTGGACCAGCAACTAGATGGCCCACAAAAACTAAATTATTTACTGTTAGCCTTTTAAGGAAAAAGTTTCCCAAATTTTCCTTTAACTGGTACTTGTTGTTGTCCTAAGGGTCTGATTATATATTTTTAATAATGTTTTTACTCAGATAATAATGTTTAGTGAAGATGTTATCACATCCAAAATAGGGATCCAAATGTTTCTGCTCTGCACAAAGTTGCATTTATTAAATCTACACTTTCCTTTGCCTCAGAGTGAAAATTTAAAAACAAGATCCAGCCATCTATATAATAACAACACTTTTAGTGTTTTTTCCTACAAAAAGAAGAAATACAATTCTATCACAAGTCCAATAAGCCAAAATAAGATAAATGAGCTATCAAGGACTATATACCTATTTTATATAATTTGATAAGTTGAATTCAACCTGAATCCAACTATTCTTCATGTGTTTGTTCTTTGTGCAATTTGAGAAAATAACTGCAGCCGTGTTTTCCTTCTCATACAGTCATCTGCCTTGAGTTTCTCCTTAAACACACCAAAAGAAAAAATATGCACAGCAAAACCACATTAGCCTTCAGGTGATTTGGCTGATTTTAGTTGTGAATGACTATGTTTTCCCTCGGCACACTGTGTCACATAATTAATACCAGACATACAGAAATTGGGTACTAATATGAAAATTGTCATGGGGGAAATGCAAACATTGAATGTGTGAGAACCACATATCACCAATGGTAAAGATGAGCTGATTGCTGTCCCTCAGTAGAGAACCATTTTCCATCCAGGAAACTTGTGACTACTAAACTGAAATCCATCCAAGAGTTACTGCTGACACTCTCTTTCTTACATCTTTATATCTCGGCATGGCTTCATGACCTGTGCCTGTCAGTAAGATGGGCAAAGAGTGATGTATTTTGCTTTTGAGATGAGTAGTTTAGAAACAGGTGTGTCTTCCTTGCCCCAATTCTTCTATTTGAATGGAATATTGAAAGATTCCTAGTCTAGGACTGATGGGGCCACAAAATGGGGTTGGGTTCTTAAATCACTGCTGAGCCTTAAAACCCATCTTAGGGTTAATAAATAAGGGTTGATGGCTGAATAAGGGTTGAATGATGGGTTAATGTAGGGTTAATGAATTTTGTTGCACTAAACCAATGATATTTGGGGATTTTGTCTGTCAGTCAAAGCAGCTAACACTACTCTGATTGCTACACTAATACATAATTCTATTATTAATCATCATAGTACCTCTCCCCCTCCAGTTCCCCAACACCACACACACACACACACACACACACACACACACACACACACACACACACTGGTAACAGTATCTCACAGCAGTGCTATTCACCCCAAAGAATTTACCTTTTGGATGGATACTTCTCTGTATTTCTTATTCATTCTGACCCTGTATTGACTTTAAGAGACAAAATTTTAGAACTCAAAGGAATTTTGGAGACTACAGTTCTTACAACTTCTTTTATAGGTTCATAAACTGAAGTTAACAAATTAATTTGATCAAAATTCTCCTCCATAGCAGCACTAGCTCTAATTCTTAGGTATCTTGATGAGCAGATAATTTTCTATAACATCCTTGTCCTATATCTTCGTAGACTACATTAGTATATGTTTAAAAATGACCTTAGTTGTTGGAGGGAAGCACAGTATTATAAAGACAGAAAGTAGGTCTACATAAAGTGGAATTTACCAATCAGTGAAATATATTTGTAGATAAATAATCTTCTTGGTTTTGAATTGGATCATTTAAAAGTGACATATTATCTTCTGGGTTGCATAAGCATTTATTTAAGTTTATTGTCATTTATGGCTGGATATATGAGAGTTCCCTGGATAGGTGAGTTTGCCTGACTGAAAAACACTGCTTAATGCAATTTGTCAGAGGGACTTGTAAATGAGAAAGGACAGCTCACTAAGGGACATGTCCTTGAAACAGAATCTCTGTTCTTGGTAACTCAATCATGCCCCTTAAAATAGAATTGAGATGACTGATAGTTTCACAAGGATGATGTTGGGAATTCAAAGTAAGAATCCCTAATTAATACCACCCATTTCCCACCTTGGCTCTGTCCAAGTAGAAACAGGAAACGTAACATTCAATATTAGGCTGAACAGTCACCTACTGTGTGAGAGACCAATTTAAGAAAAGTTAACATGAAATCTGTTTACAAAGTGGGATTATTATCTGAACCCTAGAAGCTAATGTAGACAAGGCTGGGTTTCAGCAGTCCTCCCACAGGAAGGAGGTCGAGATCATGTCCAGGGAAAATAACTGACTTCCAAAAGGATCCATCTAGCGAGTAGTCCAGCAAGGAGTACTAGGGTCTTAATTGAATTGTCCTACTGTCAACCAAAAGGAGACATCAGCGTACAGGAACAACATTCTCAATTAGCCAGTATGGTTTGGAAGGACATGGTGAACATTTATTGGGTATCTACCAATAGTCATAATTCTAAGTGCTTTATTAAATGGCACTGGTTGTCTTTATAGACATCTTGTGAGGATGCTTTTGATGGGTGAGTAAGCATAGAATTCATGAAGGATCAACTGACTCTGCCTGGTCCTTTCCTTCTCCATATAGGCATTAGTAGATGCATCTTTTCATCCTTAGTTTAATCTTCACATAGATGAAAGAGCTTTCTGGCAGAATCTTAATTGGGATCTTATTTTTTGCCTAGTTTCTCTTTTTTTACTTGTTTTTATGACTTTTGCTTTTTACGTGATCTGTTAAAGCGTTACATGGTGAAAATATGCACTTTTTACTTTTTTAAGACTCAAATACTATCAAATATCTTACACAATTATATCTCTAACCATGCAAAATAAATATATTGATTAACAATGCTCAAAATGACATTAAACAGACTAGAACTCGCCATTAAACATACACAAAGAGACTTAAATGATAAACTCTCAATATCTGCAGGGCTAGCCACAATGCGTAAAAAGAAGAGGGGAGAGAGATGCAGAGACAGAGAGAGACAGAGAGAGAAAGAGAGGGAAACGGGGGTACCTGCTATTGAGGCAGCCAGGGGATGGGCGGGAGGGGTGGGGTACATTGGTGGTGGGAATGGGGGCGCTAGTGGAGGGATGGGTGCTGGAATACTGTATTACCAAGAACCAATGATGAACACCTTGTAATTGTATGTCTCACGGTGGTATAATAAAAAAATTTAAAAAAAAAATGACATTAAAACATTTTCAGTAGAACAGGCTTGGAGAAACAGGAAGTTCTGCATCATATAGTAAATGTTCATGTGTGGGTAGATTACTTCACCTGTGTCTGAATAGTTAAATAGAATGGCACAAAAAAGTAAGAAAGCTTGCTAGTTTCTCAAGTTTGAATAAGTGGAAGTAGATGTTTTAAATTTTTTTTTTTTTTTTTTTGCTTTTTTTTGGGTCACACCTGGCTATGCTCATGGGTTTCTCCTGGCTCTGCACTCAGGAATTACTCCTGGTAGTTCTCGGGGGACCATATAAGGTGGCAGGGATCGAACCCGGGCGGCATGGGCCGGCCGCATGCAAGGCAAAGCCCTACCCACTGGACTATCGCTCCAGCCCCTAGATGTTTTATTAAAATAAAGAATGAGTGCATTTCAGTCGTTCATTCAGATTTTCATAGGCAAAAAATCTTATATTAAAACTTCTGCATAACAAATTACTACAAATCTAATGGTTTACTACAACATATTTGAGGAAACCTAATAAGCAGCAATATTCATCAGCAATATTTATTCTTATACTTTTGAAAATAAATAGTACTCAAGCAGATGGAAATAAAGATTTATTTTTATAAACATAAAGATTAGGTATAAAAATAGGCTCCTGGATCAGTATTTCTGTTTTCCTCTGTGAGACTTCAGGGTCAGTGTTCAATCCCTAATCCTTATATTGCCCTTCCAAGCTGCCCCCTGGAAGCCAGAGTGGGTGTTTCTGTCCACCTCTCCCTAGAAGAAAGGAAAAGGCCAAAGTGGATTTTCTAAGTGTACCAACAAGTCATTGCACATGTTTTGAAAAAGAGGCCCAGAGTGTCACTCAGCCAAAGCTCTTTCTCCTTGGAAACCTGAATCCTGGAACAAGAGTCTCCTAGACCTCTGTTTCTGACAGAGTCTAACACAATCTCTTGCACATCCTCTGTACAAAGCAAACATGAACTGGTCACTTGATGACCACATGAGAGTAAGAACAACTTCCCTGAAAACCAATAATATGTCCCTTTTTGTGTGTTAATGGTACTATAGAATAGTTGCTCTGTAGAAAAGTAAATAATTTCCTGGGCCATGACACAAAGTAACTGCTCCACAAACATAAACTGTTGGGTGAACTATGTGGCTAGCAGAAGATAAACATGACCTAGTCTTAAAGATGCCCCAGGGGACTGAGAGATAGTATAGCATATGTCAGATGTGACAGACACAGATTTCATTCCTGGGACACTACAAGATCTCCCGAGTCCTGATAGGAGTGATCCTTGAATCTAGAGCCAGACTTAAGCCCCTGAATACTGCTCAATGTTTGCCAAAACCAGAACATAAAAATGATTACCCAGAAAGGCCCAAGATGTGTTCTCTCATGTGAGCTGGCTTCCGTCCCGGCCTGGCAAACAAACAAGTAGGGAAAAAGACCCAGACTGGAGAAACCCCCTGATCCCTAGTGCCACAGATTGACAGGTGTGGACATCACACTCTGGAATCTTTATATTTAAGACTCAGCCCTGAAATTGCTGATTTCTCTATCCCTGCTGTTTTCGGCTATTTCTAATCCCATGACCCATCCCAAATGTTAATTCCCAGGACCATAATCAGTATCAGATGCAGTGGGGAGTGATTGTCAAGACGTTTGACATGTTTCCCCTAAGTCCACATAAATTTTCCAGTGACCCATATTCTAATTCTGGCATTTCCATATCTGCTTGTCAAATGTGGTGGGAGCAAATAGAGCCTTTCTCTAGAATTTCCAGAATGGACAAACAAACAGGAATTTAGTGTTATTTACATGGTTCTGTAAAATGACAGCTCATGTTCTGGTTTGGTTGCCAGTGCCTATTAGTTTCCTTTTTGGGGACATCCCGTCTGCTTTAGTCTTTGGTGGAGCAAAAAGTATCCCTTCCTCTGGTCATTGGTTAGAAGATTGCCACAAATGTCTGTGGGAGAAGGGCAGTTAGGACAGAGAAGGGCGAGTATGACAATAATACTGGAAATGATCATGTTGGATAAGAACAGAGTGGTGAATATAGGTAAAGAGATCTATCTGATAACTTTCAGTATCTATCTGTATTGCAAAGCATAATGACCAAAGAGAGAGAGAGAGAGAAAGAAAGAAGAGAGAGAGAGAGAGAGAGAGAAAGAAAAGAGGAGAGAGAGAGAGAGAGAGAGAGAGAGAGAGAGAGAGAGAGAGAGAGAGAGAGGGAGAGGAGCCTTCACAGCGGTGGGGAGACAGGGAAACAGAGCATTGGCGGTGGGAAATGTACACTAGTGAAGAGACTGGCATTGGAACATTATATAATTGAAATCAAATCATGAATAACTTTGTAACTGTGCATCTCTGATTCAATTTAAAAAAAAATAATTGAAAAAATTTTTAAAAAGCATCTCTACCTCCCCCTGCGCTAGTTTGGATAATAAACAATAAGAACATCTTGCTTATATGGAACAAGATAATTTATCTACAAAATGTGATCTGCGTGGTAATTTGCCTAAATAAGGCCTATTAAATTGGCACCTTCAACCTCTTTCTAGCAAGGGCTGGTCACAGAGAATGGGACAAACACACAGGAGATGAAGAAATACACAATGACCTTACAAGTTTTCATATCTCCAGGGTAGCCATCGGTAAGAGAACAGACTGGTCATTTGTTCAATGCAAAATCATTCCCGACCAGTTTCCCAGCACCTGAGTCACTGTTTAAGTTGACAGAGACATTTAAGGACAGTTAATCAGCACATCAGCATTCAATGGACACATTAGAAGCAGAGGTTGAATATTTCATCCAGCCAATCAGCAGCCACCCTTAAGTCATGACCCTTAAGCCATGATAATTTTCTATTTTAATTTTTCCCTCTACATATGAAAGTCTCTAAATTGTTTAATTCTGTCCTTTGCTGGGCCCACATTTTCTGCCATTATCTATTCATCTCCTCTCTTCTCTTCTTTGGCACAAGTTTGATTGTCCTGTTGTCCTCTAAAACCTAAACTAGACAAGGGGACTATCCCAACTTTCGGGTTTTGTTAAAGAGGCAACTTCCCACTCTCTGGACAATATGGAATCAACTAAAACTTCAGATTTGTAAAGTCAGATGATTTCCCAAGGAGGGATGTTGTCTTGTGTAGGAACGGACTCCTTTGCATCTGAACTGAAGGATATAGGTTAGGATCTGGTTCCTTGTGTAGGTGATATCCAGACACCCATCCTTCATTTATCCTTCTCAATTCTCACCCAGATACAATGGGTCTTTCTTTCAGTCTGTTCTGGTTGTGGTAACTTTTTGTTTGTTAACATTTTCTTCACGTTTACTTAGCTTTTCCCCTTAATTAGATTAGATCACCTTTGGCAGCTTGCAGAAGACTCAATTCCTCACCCAGCTTTACATCACCCCCCTGAACTCTGCCCATGCTTGTTGAGGTCAATCCCTCCAGACCAGGTACACTGTACTCCGTTTCTCTTCTCTCCCTCTATAATCCACAATAATCCCCACAACTCCACATCCCTGGGAGTTTCTTCATTGGCATTAATTGAGTATGGTAAATGCTTCAGGGAAGTGCACATGCAAACGTCTTCACAACCCTTTCACTTGTTGCCATTTTATCTATCCTTATAGATGAAGCTGACTATCAGAGGTGGAAGAAATTTCTCCAACACAGAACTCAGGGCTTGTGCTGGGATCTCTCCATGTGGTACCTGGCTCCTGCCTGTTTCAACATGAAGCACACTTTCTACCATAATCATGTGTCCTTTCCTTCCAGCTTCTCATATTTTTCCTTTTCCTGTTGTGATTGTTCATAAAGTTTAGACCATATGACTTTTGTTACTTTTCTTAATGAAGTATATTTTAATATCACCCATGGACACTTCTAAGTTCTAGATTTTTATGTAGACTAGACAATTCTCAAAGTTAGCACGGATTTCCTACAACCATTATTATTGTTGCAGATGGACCCCACGGGTGACTTATGTGAGGCAGGAAGGAGAGAGAGAATGGTCGCTTTCTCCCCCAGCCGCCTCTGCCACCCGGGACCCGCTGGGCAGGCTAAGGACTGATAAAGTCTGCGATGAGCCCCTGCATGGCGTGGGCCTGAGCCCCACCAGCCCCACGAGGTGGCTGTCAAGCCACGCCTGATGTCCGCTTGATCTCTAGGCACGGGAGTTAATCCCCACCACCCGAGGTTTCTCGGGGAGCCACGGACTCAGGCTGGAGCGAGGAATTGCTCTTTGCAGGAAAGGAAAGTCAGTCCTAGGCCTTACCCAGGTCTGCTTTAAGGTTCTTGTCTTTCTCGCAGAAAAAGAATTTTCAGGAGTCGACGAGCAGTGAAGTAAAATAGGTTTTATTAAGGAGGTTTTAGGTGAGGGGGGAGGGAGAGAAAGGAAAGGAAAGAGTAACGCGCTTAAGGGAGAATGCGGGCTACTCCAAAGGCGGAGAGCGAGTAAAAGAGAGAGTACACATCTCAAGAGGGGAGATGCGGGCAACACACGTGCTCAGGCACCACATGTGCTCGGCCACATGGGCTCAGGCAGCATGAGTGTCCTTGCAGCATATGCGGCGCAGGCAACATGTGAGCCCAGGCAGCATGTGCGGCGCTGCCCTTTGGTCAGGACAGCTTTTATAGATTTCTCCCCAAGTTACTCCCATATGGGGCTTTAACCTCGGTTGCTAGGGCCCCGTTGCCAAGGGAGTAGACTTTGGGAGTGTTCTTCTTTGACTGGAATGTTCTGGGGTATTTCTTGAGCTGGGTCCTGGGCAGGAAGGCTGATTCATTTCCCTCAGGAGATTTACACATTCCTTCTGGCCTTCCCTTCCCCCAGGGTCTATTGTTGATATGGTCTTATCAAGTTTGGTTTCGGGCTTTCAATCAGGTGTGGCTCTGGAGCTTTTCTTCAGGAATTTTATTGCCACGTGGTGCCCCCCTGTCTGCCTGCCTACAACAATTATCACTGACATTGAGCACTGTGCACTCTCTCTCTCTCTCTCTCTCTCTCCCCCCCCCACACACACACACACACACACATGCACACACACACACACACACACACAAACAGAGAAAACACAGATCTCTTGAATACTTACAGGTTGAGAAGTTCTCTACTGTTAAAGCCCCATAGTGCCTGCTATTTTGCACTGCACAAGTCAGGGGTGCTAAGCAGGAGGACAAGGTTTGTGTGTGTAGGCACACATGTGGATGGTTGTGTGTAGTAATCCTGGCCTCGAGGTATTGACATCAAATATTTCCTATAAAAATATTATTAGATCAATTCTTTATGGCAAGAATAAGGTTGGAGTAGATGAAGACATGGGCTCTGAATTTAGTATTATTTTATACTTCAATATCTATGACTTTCATACACAGAGTTGGAGAGTCCAGGGAGACTGGACTAATTTTAGCAACAAAGCAAAAAAAAATGCACTTAAATTCAGTTGCAGAATTTAATATACCAACATATAACCCATAGTGTCCATATATGTATACCCTCTCCATGGAACACTGAGGGTGTCTAGTATACAGACTTGAAGCTACATACTCTAAATGAAATAAGATTTTCCTTGAACTTCTACCAATAAAGGCTTTTGTGTGGAAATGGAACACTGCTCTTTATCAAGTCTTTAAGTGCAACAATCACTGCCAACTCTGCCCTTCTCTCTGACAGGCATCTTTGTTTAATCATGCACAGATATATGTATTTTATGTAACTCTAAATAATGCATAATAAAGAAATAAGAAAAGCAGTGCCTGGATAAATCAAATCTGGGGTTGATTTATTTTTAAGTTTCAACATATTGAATTAAATTGCTGCAATGGGAAAAGATAAACAGATACCATATTGGTAGGTCAGTAGAGATCATATTTTAAAACTTTAAACATATGTTGCATGAACACTATTAATATATTAAGATATATGAAGTGTTAAGGGCTTAAGCTTGGGATCAAGGCTAATATAAAAACTACTAAAATATGTAATTCTACTCATCTCAATTCGTTTTGCATCTAATTAGTAAGCTTCTTTCATTTGACACTTGTCTCTGTAAACAATGGCATCGCTGTCCTTTAAGGCCTCAAGTCCTGCAACATGGAGTAACAATTCTTTCTCCCATGTCTATTTTCCATCTGGTACAGATATATTCTCTGTACCTGGCATGGGAAATTATTTTCAATGAAACAATTGAACTACTCTATTTACCATAGAAGTCACTTCAGAAATGTACCTTCTGGGCCAGAGTGATAGTGTAGCAGGTATGACACTCGCCTTGGATGCTGCCAACCTGGGTTCAGTCTGTCACACCGTCTATGGTCCTCGAGCTCTGCCAGGAGTGATTCTTAAGCCAGGATTAAGCCCTGAGGACCATCAAAAGTGGCCCAAAAACAAAAGAAAAGCTAGAAATAGAAATGTGCCTTTTCACTGTTTTATATTATTTGGTCTGGATTGAGGTTGCAGTTTTTATCATGCCATAAAATAAGTGTACATGTGATAAATCTGGTGAATACACAGGTACATGAGTGCATATAAAGGTAATGAGATTTGAGGGATTGGAGCAACAGTACAGCAGATATGGCATTTGCCTTGCATGTATGACCAAGGTTCCATCTTTGGCATCCTGGATGGTCCCTTGAGCATTGCCGGGTGTGACCCAAAGAGCCAAAAATGAGGTAATGAGATTTTAGGAATGAGCGGTGACTACATCCATATCAATTCTCTTTCTGGTGTCATATTTTACTAGAGTTGCCAGAAAATTTCATTGAGGAAAGCTAAGTGAAGACTATTAGGGTTTAGGGTTCTATATTCTTTCTTACAATGGTTTGTGAGCTTACAAGTATTCCAAAATGAGATAAAAACTGAGTGCATCCAAAGCTTAGAGGAAGTAAAGATAGTATTTAGAATTGTTGATACAAGTTAATTAACTATTATGAAATACAAGTTAATTGATCAGAGCACTCTTACATATGAGCATGAAACTATCTAAGGGAGTTTTTAGACTCTTAGATAACAAATGAAATATTTTGTTGTCTTAGCACTGTACAAGACATATGCCATATGCTGCTTCTTAACCGTTAATGAGGAGTTCACCATGGAAGCTTGCAGAGCCAGTAGATGAGATTTTTATATTTTCTTTCATTTTCTCCAGAACAATGAAAATAAGTACAAATGTTCACTCTATACTGCTGTGTGCCAGGTGTCCAGCATTCACATGTGTCAGTTGAGGTCATAGATTATATATGTGGTAGAAGACAGACAGACCTGGATTCAAATCCCACCTTGCTGACTGTTCTTGCTAGTGTGTGGTTGTTTACTTTCTCAGGTTCTTTTCTCTCTCAAATACACCCGAGTGACTCTCAGGAATGACTCAGGACAGCCCAAACAATGGTTCTCAACAAATCAGAAGGGCTCCTGTATTATCACTGGAAAATTTCAGGTCCCTTTACTTCCCCCCATCTCCTTGCCTCAGAGTTGAAGAGCAAGCTGAGTCTGATGCCAGTAGCATCTATACCAGCACTGGTCTTGCGAACAGAAGCCTGTGATGGATTATTATAATTTCCTATCATGTAATTGCCTTTCAGTTTGACCAAAGGTACTTCATTTAATCTATTTCTAATTTGTTTTAAATCGTTAATTCTGCAAATGCATAAAACGGAAAATATTCTTAGGGAAATCTTCCCAAACTCCTTCCCCAGCATTGCTCCGTGGACTTAATATATGGGACAGTACTCAGAAAATAGTAAAGTGATACACTAATGTGCATTGCTGCTGTTTTTATTATTATTATTGATCTTTGTTCTCTATGCTCTGGGCACAGATATCCCTCAATATTTAAGGGGTTTCATGAAAACAAGCAAGCAAGGAGGAATGACTCCCATTATAATGCTCATGGTTTGCTTCCTTTTCTAAAAAGAAACTCTACTCATGGTGTTCTTGGTTGGATAATTTTATGATGAGAGGTGGGCAGTGAGGCTGTTCTCAGCATGTTCAGCAGCAATCTTGCCTTTTCCCATGAGGCTGGTCAACCCACCATCACCACCACACCTATGGCAACCAAACCTGGTCTCTAGACATTTCTTAATGTTCCCATAAATAAGTTCACTATGGGGGTTATTTATTGACATAACAACAAATAGTAGACTTAGCAACCTAAGTAACCCCTAATATTTGCAAAAAATCTGATAGCTCTAAAAACAAATAGGATAATTTTTTTTTGGAACCTTGTCAAAATGTCTTCTAAAGAGTTTGTCAGACACACAGGGCGTGTGACCAGCCTGTGGCTTCCCATGACTGTTTTAACAGACATAAATTAGCCTGATTCCACCATCAAACACTGGGATTGATCACAGGCAAAGCCTTGATTTGGAGGATTCTCCTACTTCTGCGAGTCTCCTGTGCTGTTCAGTGGATGTCCAAGGCCCCTCCTGGTGATTCTGGTGATTCTCAGTAAATAGGACTTGCACACTGCCCTACAAGGGCCTGTGACTGCAACACTGCTTAAGTCCTATGGTGCCAGGGATTAATCAAGCCACCAATGTGGGCTTCAGGAATTCCCAGGGGCTTCCTGCATGTGGCAAAGCTTTGAGGAAACCAGGTGGTTGCAGGGATAAACCCAGGGTTGGTTTTATGCAAGGCATGTGCCTTAGCCCCTGTCTCTCTGGCCCTAATTTTCCTACTTATACTTATTCAGCAGTTATGTATTGAGTACAATTAATCTCTAGTTTCAAAATCTGGCCCATCCAACCAACCAGATAGCAAAATCATTACTATTCAGCTGACACAGTTTCTATCCCTGGCATTATATGGCCTTGAGCACATAACCAGGAGGAAGCAATACCCGAGTGCTCTCTCCTCGGGCACCAAAAAACCAACATACCCAAAAATTTAGGCCTCTGATTGCATATGTGCTGAAGACATACAGACTTTTTCCCAAGCCATTATTTCCTAGACAATACAGCAGAGGAACAATTTGTATCTCCATTTGATTAATTATTTTTGGTATGTGAGTATCTTAGCAGTATTTTTAATAAGATAGGAATTTTAAGGGCCAAATCTGGCTTATAGACTATAAGTATAAACAATGGTTTACTGGTGCACAGATAAAAAACATTCAATCATACATTCTATACTGGTTCTGTTACATGACAAAAAAATCCATAGCACTTAAGATCTTTACTATTTCATGTTACACTGTTTATTTAGATTGGTTTTCAAGATGTGTCAAAAATTTCTTCTGATCTTTTAAAAAAATTTTATTATACCACGGTGAGATAAATAAACAATTACAAAACTGTTCATGATTAGGTTTCAGTCATACAGTTTTCCAGCACCCATCCCTCCACCAGTACACATTTCTCACCACCAATGTTCCCTGACTTCCTTGCATGCCCCCCGCCAAAGAGGCAGGCACTTTGCCACCTCTCTCTCTCTCTCTCTCTCTCTCTCTCTCTCTCTCTCTCTTTCTCTTTCTCTCTCTCTCTCTCTCTCTCTCTCTCTCTCTCTCTCTCCCCAGTCACCTGTTCTTAGGCACTCAAGTTGTTTCCAGATTCTGGCTACTGTGAATAGCGCTACAATGAACAAAGAAGTGCAGATGGTGTTTCTGCTGTGTGTTTTGGGCCTCCCAGTGTATATCCCCAGGAGTGGTATTGCTGGGTCAAATGAGAGCTCAATTTCTAGGTTTGGGAGGAAAATCCATATTGTTTTCCAAAAAAAGACTGTACCAGTCGATATTCCCACCAACAGTGGATGAGAGTCCCTTTCTCCCCGCATCCATACCAGCACTTGATCTTTTGCATATGTGACAGTCTCTGTAGTATGAGATGATATCTCATTGCTGTTTTGAAGGATTATTCAAAACATCTCCCTGATGATTATTGATTTTGAGCATTTTATATGCCTTTTGGTCATTCAAATTTCTTCTTTGGCAAAGTTTCTGTTCATTTGTTCATTTCTTCTCCCCTATTTTTTTGGTGAGGCTGGCTGTTTATTGGAGTAAAATCAGACCTGGGGACCTAAGGAATAGAGCTGAGTATCCTGACACACATCCTCAAATATACAATCATTTAATCTTTGATAAAGGAGCAAAAAATATTAAGTAGAGCAAAGAAAGCCTCTTCAACAAGGGATGCTGGGAAAACTGGGCAGCTACACGTAAAAAAATGAACTTAAACCTCTAACGCCATGCACAAAAGTCAGATAAAAATGGATTAAAGATCTCAATATGAAACCTGAATCCCTAAAGTTCATCAAAGAAAACATAGGCAAAATCCTTCACAACATTGAAGCTAAAGGCATCATCAAAGAGGAACCACCACTAACAAAACAACTGGAAGCAAAGATAAATATGGGGCTACATGAAACTAAAAAACTTCTACACCTCAAAAGAAATGGTGACCAACATACAAAGACAGTTCACAGAGTGGGAAAGAATATTCACCAATGCTCATCTGATAAGGGGTTAATCACGATCACTATCTTCCCATTGATCATCTATTTGCTAGAGCGAGCACCAGTAATATCTCCATATGTCCTGTCTCATGCCAGTAGAGCCAGGGGCATCGGCTTGCTACAGGAACATAAAGAGCCTCAAACCATTATATTAGGTCATGGGAATGACCTAATATAATTGTTACTGGAATTTGGCATATCAAATACAACACGAGAAGCTTGCCAGGCTTGCCGAGCGGGAGGCAAACTCTTTTAAACACCTCCAAATAAAGGGGTTAATATCCATGATATATCAGGCACTGGTAGAACTTTACAAGAATAGTAATTTATGGTAAGAATAAGGATGGAGTAGATAAAACCATGGGCTCTGATTTTTTGTATTATTTTATACATCAATATTTGTGACTTATAAAGAAACTTAAGCACTTGTAGGTTAAAGTATCTGAAGGGGAAAAAGAAAGCTTAGATCCAATGTCCCCTCTCTTCTTTCTATCCTGTTCTCTTCTTATCTTGCCACATAGAAAAGTTGGTATTGGAGACTCCTTGATCCTGAAACTCACTAGTTACTGATTAGGATTGCAGACATTGAATCCAATCTTATTAGGGCTTCAAGCTAATTTCCATCTATCATTTTCTCTGTCACCTCAAGCTCATTTGTTAACAACTCTGATTCTTGATTCTGTATACCACATGGTGGGGATGATCATGATACCTTCCACACAGGAGCTGAATCTGAGTATTAAATGAATAAATAGCTTTAGTTTGCTGTGATGATAACTACACTGGAATCTTGATTTTCCTGTGCACCTGTCAAAAGTGAACTACAGGCTGCATTTTTCTTGAATAGACTATGAAATTGTTACTGGTTACTGGTAACCAGTAACAATTATAGACCTCATTCCCATGATCTGATGGAATGGTTTGAGGCTCTTTATGTTCATGGAGCAAGCAGGTGCCCTTGGGCTCTACTTGCATGAGACAGGTCATACGGAGATGTTACTGGTGCCCGCTGGAGCAAACGATCATGAACGGGAAGACAGTGATACAGTGAGACTATGAAAAAAGTGAATCAACAAAATGAAGACGAGCAGGCAGAAAGAAAGCAACTCTTTCTTCTTGAGCCTGGTTTGTGTGACTTAAACTTCCTTCCCATCACTACTTGTTTATAGAAGAGCTCTGCAAAGCCTACCTATAGGATGCAGTAGGATTTCTTTCCTGTGTTCCATGCCCTGAGTTATCAATGGGATGATCCAGCCTGCAGTGGGAAAGAGAGCAAATTGTATTTCACGATTCTTTCAGCAGATCCTTTTCATTCTTAAAAGTCTGGGATTCTCACCATCCACATTTCAGCACAATGTTGGCATGTCATGCTTTGGTTTGCATACCCTAAGGCAAGGGCTCTAATGGTAGGGTTTTTTTTTTTCTTATCTGGGCATGGTTTGAGGATGTGCTTGAACTCTGGCTAAGAAAGAAGTTCCAGCACATCTGGATAATGCTGGGACAGCAGCTCATTGTCAGCAGTCAGGCGACTTGATGCAGAATTGCCAGTGTCTTATTTCTCCCTCCTCAAACACTCAAGAGACTGACTCTTTATAAATTCATAATGGATGAAAGGAAAAATCTGATTCTTAGTACTCCTGATAAAAGATTTGAAGGAATTTTTCTCCCAAGATTTCCTTAACAGATAATATTCACATGGTTGAGGTAATCTCAAGGGCCTGCCCATGATTTTAATAAGCCGTCCTCTAAAATCTTAAGAGGATGTTAAGAAAATCGGGTTTAGGTTGTAAGCTCTTGTTTCTATGTATGTCCTATTTTCAAAATATTTTTTCCAAGCATCTGAGTAATGATATCATCCAGCTAAAGATCTATTTCTGAATATGGCACATATAATGCAGGCTGTGGGTTGTTCACAGTCCCTACGCACCAGCTGTAACTAATTTCTTCCTGCTCATATCATAAATCAGGTGACAGTGGCAGTTACAGGTTCAAGATATTCCACACAAAGCTCTTAGCACACAATGTGTGTTGTAAACACTCAATGAATAACAACAGATAGCCATTCTGGAAGCCAGGCATCCTCCAACATATATTTTAATGAATTTAAGCTCCATAAAACCCCTTTTAGATAAGCCCTATTATTGGTATTCCATTTATGAATGAGGATACTGTGTCATGGTATAACTGTGTGATTTTCTCAAAAAGAAAATCTCATACCCACTTTCTTCAGAAAGAAGTGGGTGTGAGATTTAAATTAAGGTGCATTTTGATTTAGCTAATGTCTGCAGTCTTTAATTGTTTCAATAAATTGCATCACATTTTAGAGGATGGAGAGGTAGTGCAAAGGGCTAGAGTGCATGCTTTGCATGTGAGAAACCTGGTTTGGAAACCCAGAATCACGTAGTTCCTTAGTGACCACCAGAGAGAAGCCTCTTAACAGCCGAGTCAAAAGCAGACCCCTGGACATCAATGGGTGTGTGCTCCCAAAATGTAAATCTTTATTTACATTGCTTTATGTTTTACAAGCTTGAATGGGTTTTTTAATTGCTCTATATTATTTTATTCAAGTCCTAAATTTAAAATGTCAACTACCATAATTTAAAATTTTTTAAAAGATTTGGGGATTTTGAAGTCTCAACCAGTAGTGTACAGCAACTTCTTGACTCTGTGCTTGTGGAACAAAGAGGTGCCAGGGATTAAACAGGGGTGACTACATGCAAAGTAAGTGCCTAAACCTCTGCACTGTGGACCTGTCTGAAAAATTTTTTGGCCATACCCAGTGTTGCTCAATGCCTCCTCCTGACTCTGTGCTAAGGCAACCATATGTGGTTGGGGAGGGAGGGGGGGGGGGGGGGGTGTTAGAATAGACCTGGCTACAAACTCACCTGTTACAATTAGCAAGTTAACTGTGGATACTTCACAGGTCACTGTGGGGTCACTTTGTTATGATCTCATCCTGAAGACTTGCTGGAGAACCCTTGAAAGCATATTGGGAGAGGGACTTAAGTAGTAAATGTAAATGTGTGAGTAAATTAGCAGTCAACCTCTAAAAGGGAAGATTTGCATCACTGAGGAAAGAAAGTCTTCTGAAACAAAAGACTGCGGGAGATATTTGGATATGCTGATCCAGGTAACCTAGCTTCTATTATCAGAGGATGAATGTACTATAGGAGTGGTATTGGGTTTGCTTTAATTTGATTGCCACTTTGCTTAGAAGACTTGTGCCAGCCAGTCAACCATCCTTGTATTGGCAATAGATAAGCACTAAAGTCAGTTGGGTACTGGTGACTAGCTGTCTGGAACCTCTCCAGAAGCTGGCAGCACAATGTATCTAGTTCAGCATCTTTATGGATGTCTTAAAATTAGGGGTTAACAAACTTTCCTATAAAGGGTCTGGTAGCAAATAGTTAGACTTTGCAGACATCTCAGTGGCAGTGTGAAATAAGGCATCTGTGATCATGAAGGCATTCATGAATGATCATAATTACACTTCAATAAAATTTTATTGATAAGAACAGACAATGGATCAATCCAGTGAGATGTATCCTAGGGCACAAGCACAGTTATTACATGGGTAACATTGAAAACCAGGAAATAAAACTAATTGAAATATGGGTGAGGAAAATGAAGGCTCACAAAATTATCAGTAATCTAGGACTATGGCAGGCATGAAATATTAGAATATTTGTGATATCTCCATTAGAATTATGACTAATTAATTAGGTCTATTATTGACAAAGTAAGTCTGACTTTGACAAATCATCAAGTCACTTAACATTTCTGATTCCAGATGTCTTCTGTAAAAGAAAAAACAAATAGTATCTCTGACCTTCCTCTAAGGATCCATGTGGAAAACACTATATCAGCACACATAAAAATATCTTTAATTACAAAATATATAGTTCCCTCCATCTATCTTTTAGAAAATAATCATCAAGATTAAGGACGGGAATAAATTAATTTTAAAAAATCTAGGTCCATATTGATCTGATTGGGAACAAAGGATGGGGTCAAACAAAGGTAGAAATTAATGTAAAAAATGCAGGTCCAAATTGAGCTGACTGGAAACAAAGGATGGTCATGAAGCCAGTCTCCATCCAAATAGTTATAAGTCTGTCTGGATATTGGGGAGTAGAGAGAAAGAGACATAGATCTTTGTAATCTAGACCAGCCTGGCTTTGAAGTGAAAGAAGCAGAGTCTGGATCGAAGACTCAGAAGAGAAGTGTTGGGCCATAAACCTAGTTCTGATACCTGGTGGTCATGAGATCTTAGTTAAATTACATGTTGTTTCCCCCTTCAATTGTCTATCTATGAATTGTAGGGTCCCTAATGATTACTCTTGCTTTGGTTTGCATCTCTCCTTTTGGTAATATTCCTTCCTTCTTAGTTTCCCTCTGGACTAAGACCAATCTTAGACAGAGACATTGAGAAATTGATCATCTGGTTTCCTGTTTAGGGACAAGCATGTCACCTAAAACTTGTAAAATGCTTTTTAAATATTATTGATATGTAAATTTTATATTTTGTTGTGGTATGGATTATATTTATTATGTTGCATATATTGATATGTCCTGATCTTTCCCCTTTAAGTTTCATCAATAAATGCTCGAGATTAGAGCCTTCTACTGAGAGTATACCACCTACACGGCAATGCCTGGCTAGCTACCGTGTTTTATTTCTTATGCCAAAAACTGTAACAATTATGGATCTCAATTCCACGACCTGAAGAATGGTTTGAGGCTCTTCCTGTCCCTGGAGCAAGCAAATGCCCTTGAGCTACACTTGCTTGTTACAGGACATATTGAGATATTACTGGTGCCCACCTGAGCAAATTGATGAACAAGGGGAAGACAGTGATACAGTGATACAGCGATGTCTCCTAAGCAAAACCAATGAGAAACATATTGAGGATTTTTAACTGAAGAAACTATTTTTCTGTTCCCACTGAGAGGTTAGGATGCAGGAGCTGCTCAAGGTTGCTGTTAGGAAGTCAAGAAAGCAAAGCAGAGGTAACACTGGCAAAGAATATGGAGTTAGAACAATTTTATTGGAATCTGATGGGCCCAAATTACTTGAGTTTCTAGTTCCATGAGTAAATAGTTAATTTTTTCCTGAAGCTATTTTGATTTGCTTCTCTTCCACTTGCACCAAAGAATAAAGACTAGTAAAACATACAAAACAATTAAGATAACATCTGGCATGTAGCACAGAATAAGAAATAATATTATATTGATGCCTCTTTTTTATGAAGGTATTTTGCAAAAAAAGATACTGATGGATGTTAAAAAGCCTGTTTGGGCTCTGGTGGCCCGTCAACAGGAAATTAGTGTTCTGGAAATTTCCTTGGAAGAAAGGAATGAGAACCGGCTGAACTGGAGAAAGGAGAGGGATTGAGAGTGCAAAGCACTGTAATGAAGAAGAGGGGGTTTCTTTTGGGCTCTGTGTCCTCTGGGCAAAGCTTTGGCCAGCAAAGATCAGGAGTTATTTTCTGCAAGTTCCTCAGCCAGGAAGGACAAAGGAACATTCAGAAGAGAGTTATGCCCTTCGGGGGTCAAGACCTTTCTGGCACCAGTAGCACGTAGCTCAACAAAGTTTCATGAAGCCATTAAGACATGACTCACAGTAAAATGTATATTTTTCCAGTGAGCCAGATACTAATGCACCTATATGAAAGTTATATTTTTGTACAGATGAAAAATATTCCCATACGTAAATTTATGAATCTTCTTTCATTATATTAAATGTGTATTTATAAATTCCTGTTCTACTCTTATTTGTTTCATTCCATTTAATCTTTTCAACTATGGTGATCTTGATCCAGAAACCTGATCAAGAAACCTAATAGATTTTAACATGTTTAAATAATAAGGTAGGTAAAATAATATAATAGAATATAATTGTTATATAGGATATTCTGATCTGGGACCATGGTGATAGTGATGATAGTTATCACTCATTTTTAATGCTATCATTATTGCTGCTATAATACTAGTACTATTCTATTACTCCTATACTACTACTAATACTACTCCAGTATTAGTAATGACATTGCATTGATAGTTTACTATATGACAGGGTCTGTTTCAAGCTCTTCACACATAAAAAGCCTTTTGTCAACTTCTCTGAGCTTGTGTGATCTTTTATTTCTTTGTTCGAACTCATGATGGCTTAGCATTTGTAATCATAACTGAAAATTACCTTAATCAAATCCATGTGCCTTTTTGCCTTATTCAATGCAAGCTGCTCTTATACTGTGCCACAGGCCAGGTAGACTACAAACAGCGACAATGTCACTCAGTCCTGGAAGTTGCTAGTATCAGCTGACTTGTTGTCCAAGGAGGAAAATTTCCTGTTATAAATGGCTCCTCCCTGAACCTCATATGGTGGAAAGAGGTCTGCATCCCCTTATGAGGGCACTAATTCATTTTCCTGGTGGCTCCACCCTGAAGATCTAATCTCCTCCCAAAGGCTCTCATCTGTTACACTATTTTAAGTATTATTGAACACACTCTCCACTGGGCAATGTCTGATGATCATTAGAACATAAGAGAGGAAAATCAGAACTACAGTTATAGAAGTTGAATTTCATTGACTCCAGAGAGCCATAGGGCTGCAGGGAGAATGTTCAGGGGTAAGTCAAGAGGTAGGGGAGGAAGTTTGGACTATGATTTTAGACTCAGAAATGACTGTCAGTTTAAGCAGAACAGAGAATGTGTCATTCTTTTGAGTGTTGTTTATATATGTAAGGCATTTTGGGCAAAGTTACCTGTTAAGATGTTCTAACATCTTATCTATCTAGGTTTCTAGATAGATAGAAACTATCTAGTACTATCTAATAGATAGTACTAGATAGTACTAGCCATCTGCAAATGCAGAGTCCAATACTCCTTGTCCCCTCTTCCTAAAATCCTATGTAGCTGGTTCAGTATTTTTGCTTACAATGTGAAAAGGAATGTCTAATTGCCAGCTCCTTCCTATTTCCCAAGTGTCAGAGCTCCTGATTCTGGTAATCTCTCTGTATCTAACACCCCTCTCACAGAAGTCTTTGCATAAATAGGACATAGCGTGTTTGCCGTGAACTTCAACAAATAGGAGTTCTCATCTCTGAGGATTGAAAGAACAAAGAAATAGTTGCATGTGATCCATTGGCACATACTCTATCTTACATGCCATATAAAAATACAGCTCCATCCCTTCCCACTTCCTACATTTGAGGAAATAGAAAGGAGAAGCCACTTACCAAGGGTGACTCAGTCAGAAAAGTGTCATGCAATTCCCACACCTGGGTCCCAGTCCATGTTTCTCCCTTCCACTAACTGCTCTCAAATTCACACATTTTTCTACCTAATCATAGTTAATGAGACCCACTGCCTTACAGACATGCTGCATTCAACGTACTGGACCCATTCTAAGTAGAAATAAATTTACCTGGGATCAGAAGTTTCTGTGGTACAGGGAAACACGGTAAATCTTCTCATTTGTAAAGCGTAACATAATAACATGTTTCTAAACCACTAGAGCATTGTGCTGATTCAATGGGTTGCCTGTCTAAAACATTTAAAATTATCTAGCTCATAGAAAACACTCAATAAACATTGATTTCTGATAATATCATTATTCTCAAATTGTAGCCTTTGGTAAGGATTCAAATTTGGGGGTTAAAAATGAAAAAAAAACTTGTGTCCAAGTCCATGTTAGGGGGGTGCGCAGGGTTTGAGGGGAGGACATGACTCTGCCTGGGCCTGAGAACCATCCAGGAGCAGAGCACAGAGACCCAGGATAGCATACTATCCAAGGGAATGCCCAGATTTGGTTTGCTTTTCCAACTCATTGCTGTATTTTTACAAACTGAGATCTTTAACCTATAATACCATATTTGCTTTCAGTTGTGCAACATCATGGTTTGGTATATACTGAGAAAAGATTTCAGTCCCAAGGTTAGATGCTGAGAAAAGATTTCACTCCCACTGTTGAAGTCCCTGCAATATGAAAAATGTGTCCCCATATTCAATACTTTTTTCAAGTTGAGGACCATAGCACCACCCCCAACAAACACACACACACACACACACACACACACACACACACACACACACCATTTGTTAGTGGAATCTCATTTTGAGAATTCTGCCTTAACAGTTAAACACTGTTAATGCAACTATCCCTTAAAACCAAACTCCGTAAGTCCTCAACCTTCAATCCACCTAAACATTTTACTCTGCTGCTGACACCCACCTGTAATGATTTTTATGACCATATTTTGCAAAGTGATTTAAAATGCCCTCTAGGAATGACACACAGCCTCTGCATAAAACTCTTGAGCACTTACTTTGTGTGAGACAATATAAAGAGTGAGTAGCTTCTGTGTCTTTACTCTATCATCTACAGAACGTAACGAGGTGTTTATCCCCACCCTCTACCAGAGAGGAAAGCAAACTCACAGAGGTTATGAGACATGCCCCTGGTTGCCCAGTTCTTATATTTAAAAAAGGCAGGATTCATACACAAATCTGTATGCGGACAATGTTCTTTCTGTTACTCCATTTATATAAACCCATATGGAGGAAGCCTGAAATAGCCAGAACCACAAGACATATCATATGGTTGTTGAGAGTAGATTGGAGATGTAAGGGGATAGGGCAATTTCCAAGGAGAGTGATATTATGGTGGCCCAATGGCCTTAAATGGATTCACAAAGCACTGAAAATCTTAGAAAGGTGGATGATCACGATCATGATCTTCCCGTTGATCATCTATTTGCTAGAGCGGGCACCAGTAATATCTCCATATGTCCTGTCTCATGCCAGTAGAGCCAGGGGCATCAGCTTGCTACAGGAACATAAGGAGCCTCAAACCATTATATTAGGTCATGGGAATGACCCAATATAATTGTTACTGGAACTTGGCATATCAAATACAACACAAGAAGCTTGCCAGGCTTGCCGAGCGGGAGGCAAACTCTTTTAAACACCTCCAAATAAAGCATTTATTGATGAGCCGCGCGAGCCGCAAGCAGCCGCGTGAGCCAGGCTGTGATGGGCTGGTCTGCTGGGTGGAGTTCTGACAAGAGGGAAGTCCAAATGTGGAAAATGGCGGCGCCCGTGGAGTGAGGGGTGAGGGGTGGTCTGGCTTGTTGTGAGTCTCTGCCGAGGTGGTGGGCCAGGGCTAGAACCCGCCATGCCTCCCGACTGCCTCATGAACGGCTGGGCACAGGGAGAGCAAGGAACAGCTCTGCCTCAGAAGGGTGGATGAAAAGGAAAGAGACAGAGGCCAGGCAAGACCTTTTGGAAAAATCAAGGAGACAAAACTCTCCCATGGACCCTATCAGCCATGGTATTTATCTTCATTTGTAAATGATGAGCCCCAGTGAGGAACAGAATCACTCATTCTCCTCCAGTTTCATGAACTATCACTCTCCACATCCACAAAAGGCAAGTCAAGGTCCATGGCTTGCCATGTGTTTCTGCAGATAAAATACACACAGGACCCAGAATCCAAGGCCAGTCCAGGGACAGCTGCATAAGAGTCAGCGGTTCCTCCACTCCCTCCAGGGAGGCAATGCTGTTTGGTTCCCAGCTCTTTTATTCTAGACTTGGGTTTGACCTCTCTGAGACTCCTCTTTTAGAGGAGAAAACTCTTGGCTGTCACAAGTCAGCATGAAGTCAAGGAAACCAGGCTCTATGAGCAGCCCAAAGCCAGCATCCTTCCAAGACTGACCGACTCGCCTCTAACTGGTCCTAGAGTTTTCCTTTTCTGTTCACTTTTACCTCCCACCTTTGTGCAGGGAAAGTGGCCGGGGCCACCCAACACAGGCCAGAGGAGAAGCAGGAGACCCAACTGGACAGACCACAGTGCTCTCAGCCCTAAATGGAAGGGAGACTGTGTATTGTTAAGGGGCAGAGTCTTCTTGCCACCTCCTAGGTTCCCTGGGCTTGGGACCCCAAACCAAGCTAAAGGCATAACTATTATACATTTTGTAACAATAGCAGTTGCTTAAAAAAAAACAACCAGGATTTATATTCTTTTTACCTAAGCCAGAGCAAGCAAAGCAGGGTACAGAAGTGGAATGTGCGATTGTGCTGAAATAGGGGCATATTAGTTCAGTTTCATTCATAGTAATTTCCCAAACCCAGTTAGCTAGACATTACATACATTGTGATTTGGTAACCATAAGTTTTTCTTTTTTGCATTCTTTCACCGTTCACTTCCTTTCAACACTACACTTAATTGCCTTCCTACACCCACACTTACTTGCCTTCGTATACTACTTGCTTTCCCTTCACATTCCCTACTGGCCTTGTGAGGGTCGCCAGATCATCAGACCTGATCCTCAGGACCTGGATTCTCTGGTTGTTCCTTGATGTTCTTTGGTTCCCCTAAACTTTCCCTTCACTTGCATCATTCACTCATGGCATTGTCAGAACAAGAAGCTAGAATCAATCCCATTCCCCTACATGGACTGTAATGGTCGATATAATTAGTGCCAGCTAAGGAAGCAGGGATGGGGATGAGCAGGGGTGGGAAACAAGGGTCTCTGGTGGTGTTGGGGACACTAGTGGTGGGATTGGTGTTGAACAATGAAAATCTTTCTAATAACTGAATTGTGAAAACCTTTATAGTTTGTAAATTACGGTGTTTAATTAAAGCTTAAAGAAGTTAAAAAATAAAAAAGATTAAAAAAAAGCTAGAATGTTCAAGGCTTGCCTACTGCCTACTGCCAAGATTCAAGGAATGTCAGCCCCTTCCCTGCCCATCTCGATGCAGCTCCACAGTGAGCCCATGGAAATACCTTTTCTTAGCTCTTTAAGTTGCTTGTTCTTGTTCACTCTGAGAATCCAGAAATGAAAAAGTGCCGGGTTTATGCCAACCCTCCATGTTCTTGGCAAGGATCACTCACTTTACTCCTCTACAAACAATATTAAACTGGGATGGGGGCAATCTTAGAAGTTTCGAGATACCATGGACTATATCAATTTAGACCATAATATAACAGAAAGCTGAATTGCCCAGTGAACTCATTTGCCTCTTTCTGCCTCTGTGCAGATTTGGTTACTGCCCCATACAGAAGCAAAGTCCCAGAGCTGACCAATATGGATTGAAATAAATTCTTTTTTCTTTATCCTTCCCCAACCCCTTTTAATCCTTCACTTGTATCACTTGTCTTCCCGTTGTTCATCGATTCGCTTGAGCGGGCACCAGTAACATATCCATATGTCCTGTCATATGCTAGTGTTGCCCAAGGGCATCTGCTCGCCCAAGAACATGAAGAGCCTCAAACCATTCCTTCAGGTCATGGGAATGAGGGCTATAATTGTTACTGTTTTTGGCATATAAAGTATGACACTGGTAGCTTGCCAGGCTCTGCCACGTGGGATACTCTTGTAGTAGCCTCTCATCTTGTGCATGTATTGATGAACGGGAGAGATCAGCTTTTCTGCTGGGTGGAGCTCTGATGAGCTGTGGAGTCTGAATAATTGAAAATGGCAGCCCTCATGGCATGGGGGTTCCTCTGCCTTCTCGTGAGGCTCTGCTGGGATGGCAAGCCAGGGCTAGAACCCGCCTTCCCTCTTGGGCACCTAAGGATCAGCTGGGCACAGGGAAAGCTGGTAAAAGCTCTGCCCTCTGTCTCTGCATTGCCCCTAGAGCTTTGAGGCATCTTCCACTATCCGTCTACCCTGCTGGAGGGGTACCCTCAGGGTACCACTCCTGGCAGTGTTTGGGGTCCATGTGGTTTGGGAGATAGACCTTGAACCTCCTACATGAAAAGTTTGCACTAAAGCCCTCTTTGAGCATCTCCCTGGCAACTTTGAATTCCCCTTTGGGGGAAGGGGACATACCAGATTGTGTTCAAGTTTTTACCTCTGGCTCTGTGCTCAGGGATAAGAGAGTGATCACAGAGTGATGGAACTGGGGTCGCAGTGTGCAAGGCAAATTCTCGCTACACCTCATCCCCTTATTTTAAAAGCACAGTGTGACACTTTGGGAAAACAACTGCTGCCTGTTCTGTCAAAATCAAACAGAAGAAGAACTTGCTTTTTGCAGGAATTTTTTACCCTGGCACACGCCTGGCTTGTTGCTATTTACAAAACCTTGAATCTCTCTATTCCTTAGAGTTTGCAAAATATTATGGGTTTTCCTCTCCAAGGGCCTCTCTCCACAAACCTGCATCTAACGATTCACAATGGGGGTGAAGCCACAGACCCATGAAACCCATGTGCTGCTGTAGGTATCCAAGTAGCAGAACCAGGTGCAACTTGGTTCTGTTCCATGTGGAACTAGACAGAGAGGCCTAAGGGAAGAGCAGTGCATGGTGGTTTAATCAAGGACCACTCTCAGCAATGCTGAGGGTTGTTAAAAATCAATAAATCCCATCTTGGTTTTATTCTTCTCAATAATTCCTTGCCAGCTTCCTCTCTTCATTCCATCTATCTGCCTGCTTCAAGCATGTTGCAGGAACCTGAACTCTTTATAAAGGATGACTGAAGTGTCATGATGTGAGGCATTGATAATGTTAAAGTTTTAGGCATGCAACGTTGCATCACCACATCCCTTCACCATAGAGCAATATCCCTCTTGTTGGACTCAAAGAGCCTATGGAAAATATGGTTTCCTCATGCAGTTTGCCTTATGCCCAGTTTTCCCAAGAACCTATGGCTAACATTGAATGAATTCTACTCTAATTCTTAAGGCAGTTAGTTGCCTTCGTTTTATTGATTTAATAATACTGAGCAGCGGCAGCCTGGTGTCTCCGGAGAGTTAATAATACAAGCACCAGGGAAGAATCAGCTGGGAGCTCTCTCCTTCCTACTCAGAGTTGTCTCAGCCTTGAGCAACATTCCGGGGCAGCCCCTGGGCTTGGTATAGTAAACCATTGTTCATCTGTGGTCTGAGCTATTCAATAAAATCCCACCTGAGTTTGTTTTCCCACCTCTTTAGATTTATGTCAGGTTGCTCACAATTCCTCTAGTTTCTATAACAAACTAACACAAATCCGGTTGCTTAAAACAACAGCAATTTACACTCTTAGGACTCAAAGTCTAATTCAAGGTGGTTGAAGGGCTAGTGAAGCATTTAGAGAAAATCTGACCAGACCTTTCTCCAGTCTGTGATGGCGATCTGCAGTCCTTGACATTCCTGAGTTTAGAGTCACTTTTTGTCTCTGAATTCACAAGACCATATTCCATGTCACCATATGTAACTTGGCTTATACTAGCAACTATCATTTTCCATATAATATCACATTTATAGATTCTGATCAAACATACCATTGTGGGGTGCTAGTCTTTAACTTACTTTAGGGTACTTTCTCTCATTCCTTAGATAATTCTAATGACATATTTTACAACATGTTCGGCTAGGGTCTAGCATTCCAAAAAATGATCCTGAGAGGCCAGAGTACACCCGGCAGAGCAGAAACCAGTTATCCCTAGTTTGCAGCCGCACAGCGGCCGCACGATTTACCTCCAAATTACCATAAATATTCTACCCACCCCTCTGAGAGAGCCCCACAAAGTAATGAGAATATAGCGCCCGCATGGCAGAGCCTGGCAAGCTGTCCGATGCATGTTCGATATGCCAAATCTAGTAACAAAAATGTTTACTTTCCTGACCCTGAAAGAGCCCTTAATACGGCAGCAGTAAGAAAGGCGAACAAGCAGTGCCTGATAAAATTTCACGGCTGTCCTAGGCTGCCAAAGCGAAGAAGGACTAAAATGACTGTCTGTACTTTCAATGCACATATGCTGGCATCGGAAGCATATATTGAGGATCTGATGGTGCAAGCGCAAAAGATCAAGTACAACATCATTGGTCTGACTGAGACAAGGAGGCATCAGTCGCATCATGCTGTATTTGACACGGAAGAAGAATTGTTTCTTGGAACATGCTACGAAAGAGGCATCGGTGGCGTTGGTGTCCTTGTCAACACAAACATGGCTGTCAACATTGATTCATTTGAATGCCTAACAAACTGAATAGGACGATTACACTTGAGGAGATGTGACCAACTGCCAGCAATTTCTATCTTCATTGTCTATGCACCAACATCCACATACAAAGAAGATGAAATTGAGAAATTCTACATGGAATTGGAGGAGTTCTATAAAAAGATCACACCTTCTACAAGATCATAGTCGGTGATTTTAATGCCAAGATAGGACCGAGAAGATTGGCTGAAGAACTCCACATTGGGACCCATGGCCTAGAATGGAACGAACAGGGTGAGAGACTATCTGAGTTCATCATGTCCACCAAGACTATTCATGGGAACTCACAGTTTCAGAAGGCTGAAGCGAAACGTTGGACATGGGAATCTCCTGGTGGACAGTTCCACAATGAAATTGACCACATCATCTTCAATCGACGGTTTTGTCTGACCGATGTTGCTGTCGTCCCCAAATTCCAAACAGGATCCGACCACCGTCTCCTTCGTGCAAAATTCTACTTCCCGCAAAGGGGAGAAAAAGCTGCAAAGTTTAAGAAGAGAACTCCCAGAACGACCACCAACTGGGAACTCTTTGGCACCATTGCAGCAACATGGGAAGATATCATCATTGAAGACATCGATGAAGAATACAACCGACTGGTTCAGCACCTCCATGATTCTGCGAAGAATGCCAAGAGAGAGAAAGACACAAAAGGACGCTTGTCTTCAGAAACTCTCCAGCTCATTCGCCAACGTGGCAAGGCACGAGCCTCAGGAGACCAAATGCTAACGTCCAAGCTTGCTGAACAGTGCAGAGAAGCGATAAAAGAAGACCTCAAAGACAGAAGAGCAGAAATACTGGAAGATGCAGCAGAGGCCGGGAAAAGCATTTGCACCGCCTGCCTGTGCTTCGCCAACTATAAGACCAAGATGACTGCCCTCCGATGCCCTGATGGATCTATCACATCTTCCAGAAAGGCAATGGAGAAGATTATCCAGGACTTCTACTCAAATCTCTTTGATAGCCACATCCACCTGCCCACATACCAAATTCCACAGGATGGATATGTCATTCCCAACGTTCTCCCTTCTGAAATCCGACATGCCATCTCGTTGGTAAAGAAGGGAACAGCACCAGGCCCAGACAAAGTCAGACCCGAACACCTGAAGAATCTGCCGTCGGTACTCATCAATACACTGGCTCAGCTTTTCACACGCTACCTGTCTGAAGAGGTGCCTTCCCAATGGAAAACCAGCAGGACAGTTCTACTGTTCAAGAAGGGAGACATTCACGACATCGGCAACTATCGCCCCATCTGCCTGTTGTCTGTCATCTACAAGCTGTTTACACGTGTCATCCTGAACAGGATTAGCAGAACACTAGATGAAGGACAACCATGCGAGCAAGCAGGTTTCCGGAAAGGATTCAGCACAATCGACCCTATCCACACAGTAACCAAGCTCATTGAGGTTTGTAGGGAGTACAATCTGTCTCACGTTCATTGATTTACAGAAAGCCTTTGATTCTGTGGAGACTGAAGCAGTCATCGAAGCCCTAGTCAAACAGGGCATTCAAACCCAATACAACAAGATCCTTCGTGAGCTGTATTATGGATTCACCACCAGGATCTCACCATTCTACAAAGAAGTGATCATTGATGTCAAAAGAGGGGTTCGACAGGGTGATACCATTTCACCAAAACTCTTCAGTGCCACCCTCGAGAACATCATGAGACAATTAGAATGGGAAGGAATGGGAGTGAAGATAGATAGTCGGCAACTACACCACCTCTGCTTCGCTGATGACATCGTTCTAATAACACCAAACATTAGCCAAGCGGCTAATGCTCAGGTGGTTTCTCCTGGCTCTGCACTCAGGAATTACTCCTGGCGGTGCTCAGAGGGACCATATGGGATGCCGGGAATCGAACCCGGGATGGCATGGGCCGGCCGTGTGCAAGGCAAACGCCCTACCCACTGAGCTATCGCCCCGGCCCGAGAACAAGCTTATTTATTCATGGGGAATCTTGGGAGCTCCTATCTATTCCTCATTGGTTTCTTCCCTCCCTCAGTTCCTGAAAGCAGGTTAACACAGAGCCTCTGCTCCTATATTTACTCTCTCCTTGTATGTCTGGCTCATAGGAAGGATGTGCTTAATATTGTCCTACCAGCCTCAAAGATTCAGGCTCAGTCCAACAGCTTTCCTTTGCCTACTGGCCACCCAGAAGGCACTGAGCTTCTGCCCCGTCTCAAGACTCATACTCCTGCCCCTGATATTCTCTAACTTTAGTGGGACCTGGGCAGCTCTACTTATGTGCAATCAGCGTCTTCTCTAGTGCTCTGTGTCTTCCAACTGCTAAGACCCAACATCAACAATCTCTGCAAAGTCCAGAAGCCACCCTCTGGAAGTGTAAGGACAACAGGTAACAAAACCATGCTCCGTAAAGATTGGGAACTTTCCTATGCCCACATGTACATGTTCTTGCCATTGCCTTGAATCTAGTCACCCTCCAGGACACATGGTTTTGTCACCTCCCTCTCCATTGTTTATTGTGTTAGTTCCTTAGCTGCACTGGAAGAGATAAGAGTCAACTCTAGTTAATGTGGATTCTCTGGGGCACTCCTTAATGAAGATCCTCCATCCTTTTTTATCTAACACTGTTGAAGGCAACAAGAGCAAAGCAGTGTCCATGAATGGGGGCCCCTGCCATAAATCCCATCTGAAGTTTCTAGAATGTAAACTGGTGGAAGATCCATGTGTGTGCCTAATAAGCATCCATAATTAAGCAGGAGCTGAAAGGGGGAGAAGCTAATATAGAATTAAATATTTTATCATGCTTTTCAATATAAATTTCATATTGTTTTATGCCTCCTGAGAAGAATTGTCACCCTGCCTGCAAACCTTGATAGGTGGGATTTGGAAAAGCATGTCCATGTAAGTGGAGATGTATTGGACAGTCTCTCTTGAGAGCCATTTGGTCTCTGATGAAGTGAAATGAAAACTTAAGACTCTTCTAGTTCAGATGAACCCTGGAGGATCAGGATCCCTCCCCCAGATCATTCCATCCTTGATTCCTTCCAGGCTCCCTCCACACCCATGATCTCTGCTGCCCTCGCCCCAGTGTAGTATTCACTTTCACTGTCTCCCAGCCTCTCCTGATCTACCAGGAGAGGCTGGGAGACAGTTGTTAATAGTTTGTCATCGTCTGTGTTAATCTAGGGGTCATTAGCCAGACTGTCTTCCCCTGGGTGATAGTTGTCACTGGAAAGTGTGACATCCTTAAAGAAAGCTTTCCCTCCCAGGAATTGCTTGAGAACAGCACACTCTTGCATCCTGACAGCCTGGGTACTTTTAGATCATCTCTCAGGGAAAAATCAGGTAAATGTGAACATACTATGCAGGCATGATAATGAGAGCTTCTTCTCTCCCATGACAAGTCTCATCTAAGAGCTTTTTGCCTGGCCAATACCAATCATCCTTAGAAGCAGCTTCTAATTGTCAGCATCCTGCACTGGCACAGGGGCAGACGGGTTGACCTCTTTCTTGCCTTCCAGGTAAATCATGGACACAATCACTGGGCTAGGAAATAGAATGGTATCTAACAGTGTGTTTGTCCAGGCTGGGGGCAGTGACCAGAAAGAGTGGGGGTCACTACCCGCTGACACCTAGCAGAGAGACATGGTGTGGGCGCACTGGAAACAGTCTGAGATAGACCACTGGGGCTCTCTGCAATGGTCTCAACCAGGCCCAGTTTGGGGCTGGTTTCCACTGAAATCATCTCACTGTGCTTTCAGGGAGCCCATTGTTAAATATTACCAACACTGCTTCCATGCCAGCATGCTGCTTTCTTCTCCTGACTTGCATGGGGACTTGTCATTTACTTCAGAGCAAACCACCTGGCAACTCTGTGTTTCCAAGAGAAGGATCACACGGGGAAGCTGTGAGAGCAAGAGAAAGTAAACCAGAGGAAGTTGGATTTCCTAAGAAGAAAGCTTTGGCCTCTTTTTTCTTTGACTCCAGGAAGCACGTGCTTGGAAGGGCTCCATTGCTCTTCCAGGGTCTAGCCAGTATGTAGCAGATCTTGGAAGGAGAAGGGGTGAGAGGCTCTTTACTGTTTGTCATGATAAATTTCCTACTCATCCACTTATTTCAGGAAAATAAAACTATCTGCCTAAAGTAGAATTTTAAGACATCCCTCACTGTTATGATAGGACGTTAGTTGAATTACATATTAATTTAAGGCACGGTGCTGCATGGGATATGGTGGAATCTACAAAGAATGGACAATAGAGCAGGGATGTGGAAGTTTATGCACTAAACTTGTGCTCAATAATATTACATTGATTGTGAGCTGATAGCCACGCTAAACTTTGCTACACTAAATAGTCCTTCAAAAATGAGTACCTTTGGCTAGTTTGGGGCAAAAGTTAATAAAATAGTAGGCTTGGGGGAACTTCATGGGTTGTGGTAATGGGTTGACTTTCTGTGGGAGTTTATTTACTGAACTATTATACCCAAGGATATGGAAGTAGTGAGACCAATACATAATTCCAGGTCACACAGATATTTTAGAATATAATCTAAGATATTTTAAGAAGGAATCATTAATTTCCTAGGAGGTTGTTGACTTTCTTCCTTTCTCCTTGTGCCTTCTGAGAGGAAAGATCAGGCATTGAAAGGAAGGAAAGGCATTGAAGCCAAGAGCTCCCCCAGGGCTCCCTTCTGCTCCAGACTGGAGTGCATGTAGAAAGTTTCTAGGAACGAGTGTCACATGAGCCCGGAGTGAGCATTGCCTGTGCCTTCAATTAGAGCCCCCACCGCAGTGTGCTCCTGCTCTCTACTAATGCTCTACATTCCACGGCTTGTTACAGGCAAGAGCTCCCTCTGGCTCTCATTCTTTCTCAACTCCCCTGTTTCTCCTCGGTGCCATCTGGCTTTATTTCTTTCAACCATTGACTTATTCTCTAATCATTATGGAGTGCCTATGGTGCACCACGGTGTGTGTAGTTTCAACCTTGTGGAGCACTGCTAAAAAATATACTGGTGTCTGGGTCCTAATTCTTTGAAACTGATGGAATACCCATAGTATTGGGCCAGGGGCCGCTCTGATGATAATGATGAAGATGCCAGTGATAGAAAGAGCAGCCGGCAACCACGTTAGGTGGCATAGCTCTCTTGTCCCCAAGTTCCCTCACTTATCCTCACAATGCTGTGAGGGAGTCAATTTATGCTCTCTACCAAGGATGAGAACTGCCACAAAAAGAGGTTAAGTGACTTGCCTAAGGGCCCTACCTATTAGGTAGAAGCTGGGACTTCACTGTGGTGCTGTGCATTTACTGTTTCTGGGAAGCTCCCCAAAGGTTCTGATGTACTTCGGGGTTTGACTCAGTGCTCGGATTTGCCTAGAGAAGGCCATTTGTGCAGAACTACCTGATCTTTTCTTTTTTGTTGCTTGGTGTCACTCTCCAGGAATGCAAACAGAATACATTAATATGCAAACTGCCCATACGCATTCTCATCGTATATAAAGGGTATTATGATGAACGTCAGGAGGTTAGCAGAGCAGACTAACTCCCTCCTGGGTATTGGGAAAGGTTCAAAGGAGCAGAGTGTGATTTAGCATTGAAATCAGTTATCTATTTATAATTCTTAAGGGAATTCCCTTTTTTTTGTTTTGCTTTGTTTTTTTTCTAATTTTTAATTTTTACAATTACAAAGATATACAATTAAAAAGTTCATATTTGGGTTTTGGTCATACAGTGTTCCAGCACCCATCCCTCCACCAGTGCCCATCTCCCACCACCAACGTCCCTGGTTCCCTCCCCCTTCCCCAGCCCTCCTCCGTGGCAGGTTCTTTATTTCTTTCCCTTTCTCTCTCTTTCTCTTTTCCTTCCCTTCCAGACTATGGATTACAGAACATACATTAAAAGGTTGTCATGTGTATCTTTTTGCCTCTATTTAATGCTCAGTTCTAGATTGGCATTAGTACCCTCGACAATTGTTAGCACACTGTTCCATTTTCTGTCTTACCTAGCCTCTGACTCCCACACGTTTGTGATAATTTCCACCTTTGACAAGACCTCCTGATAAATGTTTCACTTGACCTTGGATATTGGTATCTTAATATGTACATATATATTTATGTTATGCAAATAAATGCAGTCATTCTGTATCTATCTCTCCCCTTCTGGCTAATTTCACTCAACATAATCTTTTCCATGTCCATCCATTTATAGGCAAATTTCATAACTTCATTTTTCCTAATAGCTGCATAGTATTCCATTGTGTAGATGTACCAAAGCTTCTTTATCTAGTCATCGATTTTCGGGCACTCTGGTTGCTTCCAGATTCTGGCTATTGTGAATAATGCTGCTATGAACATAAAAGTAGGGATGGTGTTTCCGTGGCGTATTTTTGGTTTCCCAGAGTAGATTCCCAGGAGTGATAATTCATTTTGACACCCCTCCAATCACACATTATTAGACTTATTACCCATAATCCTATGTGGGCAAATGGCTAGATTAATCTGGAAGAGGGTGAATATATGACTGGATCACCTTGGGTTGAATTTCAACTGATTTGTGCGACCCAACCCCTACCTCAGCCCGATCCGTGTCTCCTTTCCAGTCATTTCTAACCTTAATTGTACCCTTCTTGAGGCCCATTGACTCTGAAATAAGAAATCCAACAAGCGGTGTTGGTAAATATACCTCATCTATATTATCCATGCTCAAACATTTTTCTTTTGTTTACATATATAAAATATAGGTACATAGTTATATATATATGTTTATATAAATATTTATATAATATATGCTTATAAATATACATATTTTATATCTCTCTTTTTTAACATTCGGACTCCACAGCTCGTCAGAGCTCCACCCAAAAGAAAAGTTGATCTCTCCCTGTTGCACAGCTACAAAGTGGTTGTGAGATTCATCGTAAATGCACAAGATGAGAGCCTACTACTAAGAGTATACCACCTACATGGCAGAGCCTGGCAAGCTACCCATGTTGTATTTGATATGCCAAAAAAAGTAAAAAAAAAAACAGTAAAAATTATAGACCTCATTCCCATGACCTGAAGGAATGGTTTGAGGCTCTTCGTGTTCCTCGAGCAAGCAAGTGCCCTTGGGCTACACTAGCATGTGACAGATTGTATGGAGATGTTACTGGTGCCCGCTCAAGCAAATCGGTGAACAACAGGAAGACAAGTGTTACAAGTGACAAGTGATATAAAATATGTATAAATATAAATATATGGAATATAAATAAACAGAGTAGGAATCCACACACAAAGAATATAAGCTGTTGACTTCTTGCTTATTTTTACAACTATGGGATCTAGGGTGCCTGTCAAGCAGCAGTTGTATAGCAAATATTTGTTATGTAAATGAATGAGGGGATGAATAAATAAAATAGGGATATACATAACTTCCTTATGAACATTTAAGTTCTCCTGGATGATATTGATGTGATGTACTTAGAATTCAATTGTTTTCATATTCTGTGAGACCGTATGGGCAGATACCTGAATTGTCTTCTTTCCCATTTATATAGGGAAGGAAGGTGAGAGGTTTTTAAATAATTATTATTATAAAAACACCATATTTAAAAAGGTGTTCATAGTTGCGTTTTAGGCATACAATGATCCAATACCAATCCCACCACCAGTGTCAAATTGCCTCCAGCAGTGTTCCCAGGTTTCCCACCTCTCCCAGACCCTTCCAAGTCTGCCTCTGTGAAGGCACATTTCAAACTCGGTTGTTTTAGCTTGTATATCCTTCTTTCATGTGACTCTGTGCTTTGGATATATAGGTGTACCTATTTTTACACCTCAGATAATGTGCCCCCTGGCTCCCATTAATTCTTGTCCACTTCTTTCCCCTCCATCCCCCAGGGATTTCTTTTCCTCTCTGTTCTTTTCCTTCCTATACTCTAGGGTCAAGAATAGTTATTTCCCCTTTTCAGTGCCCCCTTGTATTTGTTCGTCCAGTTATTCTCTATACAGCAGATAAGATCATCCTGTATTTGTCCTTCTTCTGGATTACTTCATTTAATGTCCTATTCTCTAATCTCATCCAAGTTACAACTAATTGCATAATTTTGTTGTTCTTTACAGCTGCATAGTATTCTATTATATATATGTATATGTTTAGGACTCCTTGGTGGCATCTGTAAAATTTGTAGAGTTCAGTCTTTCCCATGATTTCACTTCAACCATGGAACTTATGGACAGGATCCACCTGTCCATATTTCTGCATCAGAGAATGAGAAGCAGGAAGAACTTTCATTCCCTCTGGGAAGGTTGATGCCATAATCTCTTTATCTTCAAGAAGGCTCTCGTAGCATACCTTCTCCGGGCATCTGTGTAAGTGTCTCTCCACTAGATGCTTCATCCACCTCTCCAAGTCATGCCAACCAAGTAACCCCTAGACACTGTTCATTGTTCTCTGGAGGAGGAATATGGTCTCTGTTTATATCTGTCTAACAATTTCATCCAACCTAAACAATCTAACCCTACTAACCATTTCATCCAAGCACTAAATTAAGTGAATTCTAGTGGTGGTCTTTGTTTTCCAAAAATGAAAAACTACTGAATAACACAGTAACTGAAATTGGGTAAGAATTTCAAAGTAAGATGTTTGGAATCAGAAAACAAAAGTAGTTAAATATAATCACTGGTCACGGTACTCATCCTCACCATAACACGATTCTATTTTCTTTTTTGAGTTTTGATTTTGGGTTCCATACCTGGTAGTATTCGGGGCCTTTTTATGACTAGATTCTAGTGGATTATGCTGACTGCGATAAGGGGACTGAATCCACAGTTTCTACAGCCAAACTATACACTCCATTCCTTCAAGAAAACTTGCTGGACCCTGTTTTTTTTAACTTATATTAAATTCTTAACTTCTGTCCTCTGACTTTTCATTTCCTTTTTCTTAAAGCCATTTCTCTGTATTTATTTATCTATCCATCTATTTATTTATTTATTTATTTATTTTTGTTTGTTTGTTTATTTTGCATTTTGGATTACACCCTGCCATGCTCAGGTGTTACTCCTGACTCTGCTCATAGGAATTGTTCCTGGTGGTGCTCAGGGAACAATATGGGATGCCATGGAACAAATGCTTTACCTGCTGTACTATTCCTCCTGCCCCTCCCTCTGATTTTTCTTAAGAGAAAGATTGCAGGGATATTGTGATTTTTTTAAATATATGTATGCATGCAACACATTTTAAAAAATTTCCTTCAGGAGTGCTCAGAACACTCTCCTGCTTATATAAACTTAAAGTTCACCAAATAAGTTAATTAAAAATGAAATTAAGTAAGGAAACATGGGTCTGTGAGTCAGGAACATCATTTATTTTCTATCGACAGATGAACATTGAAATTCAAAAAAGTATGGAATTAAAGCCTAATAAAACATTATATAAACTCTTAAGTCATGTTGACTTAAGTGGTGAGATCATGCCAAGAAAGTTAATGGAGCTGACTCTGGGGACGCCAATTCCATGATTTATTCACCTCTGCACATTTCTAAGCAAAAACACATGTCTGCAGAATGAGCCTCTGCAAATCTGACACAGAGAGATCCAACTGCCAAGTGCATCTGGGATTTTCTCCATACATGCAGGATCTGTGTTTAAAGGCAGCCTGGGTATTTCTACTCAGAAAACACTTTCACATCCTTCAGAACATGTCTTTCCTTCTTTGGGGAGCATTTCAAAAGTGGTGCCCCATTTATGTGGAGACTGCTTTAAGAAGAATTGGTCAGGCTTCTTTTTGTCTTTTATTTAAGAAATTGTTGGGTATTTTCCTATAATGCCAAGGCAATCTTCTACAGTGGTTTTGACTTTCAGTTCCTACCACACCAATGCATTGTGTCAGAACCTTAGACAATCAGCTTAACTCTCCAGAGTCTCACTATTTTTGCCTGTAAGTGGCGCTAACAACATCCATTTACTCAGAAGGTGTGAAATATGAGAATAAGGTCAATGGAGGGCTCTTGGTGATCACTCCATGGATAGATGCTTTAAAAGTATTCAGGATAGGGCTGGAGTGATAGTACGGTGGGTAGGGTGTTTGCCTTGCATGCAGACGACCCAGATTCGATCCCGGCATCCCATAAGGTCCCCTGAGCACCGCCAGGAGTAATTCCTGAGTAATCATGGTCTTAGTTTCTAGGGTTTGCACTCTTGGTTTCATGCTTTCAGATACCTTGTATGGTGCACTAATGGGGGAGGGGTAGCCGGGGTCACAGTTGTTGTGAAATTTGGGAGTTGCACCAGCAGTATTGGGGTCATGCCTGCACAAGTGGGGGGGGTGATGCCAAAGATAGAATTCTCAGACTCAGCATGCAAATGGATACTCTATGGTTGCAACATATTCCCTGTGTCCTGTGCCCTGCTCCCTTCTCTTAAGACCTAGAGCAATTTTGTTTTACACAACACACACACACACACACACACACACACACACACACACACACACCCTCTAATTCCACAACTCTCCAGTGGGCCAGATATGAACTGAGCATCTGTTTTCAAACATTCTGAATGAATGCCACTCATTTACAATCAGAAATTTCAAATAAAAACCAAAAAGTTCAGGGCTCAGGATTGGGGTGGGGAGGGCATGGCTGGATGCTGATCAGAAGATCTGGCCACATTGATGAGGGCACATGCTCCCCAATCTCCCAACCCACTTCACTGGCCGACATCTCACTCCTGGCCCATTCATGCATCTATGCCACTCGCGGATGTGTTCGTGACTGTTGGATTAGCCACATTGCACATAATGATGACAGAAACTCCAGTATGTGGGAGACCTTGAGGATGCTGAGGCCTACCGCTACAGCCCCTGCCTTCAAGGAATCCAGTCTTATTAAGGGCTTATTTTAAGTGATAATTTCAATTTAGCAAGACTTTACTGAATTCTTAGCACAGAACTGGCACCAAGAAAACAAAACTTAATAAGACAGAGACCCTGCCAAAGAGGAGCCTGCGCTCCTGACCTCCGCCAGCCTATTGATCAGATTGGACTTTCTGTTCTCTCTTTCCCACCCCGATCAAGACTCATAACATCATTAACTTTTGATATTCTACTTAATACATCCTTGGGTTCTAGTTTTTTTTTTATTTTTTTCAGTGTACTGATAACATTAAATCATTGTAATGCTTCTAAATTTGTAGACAAATAAAATCTCCCTAGAAGAGTAGAGAAGAGAAAACATACAGAGAGTATTTTCCCTTCGCTTTTTGTCAAGAGAACTCCTTCCTGACTCCAGAGTCCAGTGCCTGGCTGATAGTGGGGGACCAAGTCATGTTTGCATGCTGAAATAAATGCAGAAGTGGATAAAACACTGATTAGGTGAATGAAATTTGAATGGATAATTCAAATTACTCCTCCCTATGCATTGTTTATGTGATTAATAAGTATAGATACAGCTGGAGATGGAATGGTCCAGTCACAGGGAACTGAATGTCCAAAGGCCTGTATTGAAATCAGCTGGACATAGTCTAGGAAACAAAAAATAAATCCAGGGTGCGCACATGGGAGAAAGGACTTAGAAATACCCCGGCATCCCGTGTGTGCTGCAGCTGCTACTCCGGTTGCAGGCTTTAGTGGAGAGAATGAGAAACCTGACATTAATTTTGGAAAGGTATCATTGGTCTTGGTGTAGAAAATTGATTATAAGGAGGTGAGAGTTAAGCCAGAAAATGGGACAGATTGTAACCTGCTTAGAGCTTGCAAGAGGTGATCGGTAGTGGATACCCACAGTCAGAACAGAAGCAATAACTGATTTAAGAATTATTGAGGACAATTTGCAAATTTGAAGATTCAGTAGTTCCAGATCCAGTGATACTGATACTACCTGAAAAGTGTGTGTGTGTGTGTGTATGTGTGTGTATTCCACATCTATTTTGCAACATTCCAGGAAATACTCACTAGGGAATCACAGCTTCTATTGCTACAATTTGGATTCTATGCTGGGATGGGGGAGAGACTCCTCAAATTTGCTTTTTTTTGACAGAAAATTTTATTCTAATGAAAAATTTTATATATCTTATTTTAATGATAAATTAAGTTATAAATAAATAACTAAAACAATTATTATTATTATTACTAAGGTATAGTTGACTAGTTACATTAGCTGCAGGATACAATGATGAACAATAGCAGAAATACATTTCTGTATTGCAATACAATTACAATATATCCAGTTAATATGTTTTTAAACATAGAAACTATTTGTTCTTATAATGAGGCTTTTAAAGTTTACTCTAACAAAATTCAATATGCAATACCAAATTATTAACTATTATCTTTATGCTTACATTATATCCCATGACTTATTTTTTACTGAATTTCTTTCTGTTTTATCTCCTATACCTATTTCATCCACACCCCTACATCTATCTGTGGCAACAGTGTTTTCCCTGTATCTATGTGCTTATTTGTTTTTTTTCTTATATTCTCCTTCTTTTTATTATTTTGGTGGAAGGTTTGGAACACCTGCTCAGGGGCTTCCTCCTGCCTCTATGTTTGGGGGGTTGCTCTCCATGGTGCTCAGGGGTAACATGCACGGCTAGGGATCAAACTGGGTCCACCATTAGCAAAGCCAGAATATTAACTCCTCTACTCTCTCTCCTGTTTGAGGTTCTGCTTCTGAGAGACCATGCATGCTATTTGTTTTGTTTTTTTATCTCCAATTTATTTCAACTAGCCAAAACCTCAAGGTTCATCCAAGCTGCCACATATGGCAAGATTTTCTTCATTTTTATTACCAAATACTATCCTATCTAATAGTTTTCTTCACTTCACCCAGTCATCCATCAGTGGATAGTTAAGTTATCATTAGAGTAACTTCATTTGATTCCCAATTATGATTTATATAGGTATCCTTATAACTTTACTGCCAGCATAAACTACTCAAATAAACACATCACAGTGATATCTGGTGTAAAGAAAAACATAGCATTGAAGCTGAATCAACTTGTTGACAGGGACAAGCACACATTGCCATGATGCATTTATGTTTTGTAATAGAAACTATTTATGTACCTGACACCTTCGGTATAAAGTGACAATAATATCAGTGCGACAAAATAGTTAAATGGAACTGTAATCTAAACAATATGAACTTATACTTGACAAGAGAGTGCTTTGAACTGCTTCAGTTTTTAAATTGAACTTCACATAAGTTAAAAGAAAAACTCTCTTCCTTGGTCATACAACCACATTTCTGTGTTGAACAGCCAACTATGGCTGGTGGCTGCCATAGTGGTCCATGCCCTGAATTGAAATTCTAAGTGGAGGGGCTCAGCCTCTACCTCTGGTTGCCTGTTACCGCTGAGCAGAGAAGGAACAGGAAAACAGGAGCTCTAACAACCTTTCTACGCTGTTTGCTCCATGCTCTTTGTCCTGTAGTATGCTAACTTGAGCCATCAGCTCATGTCTACAGCATTCAGTTAACCCACTAGTCAAGGTAATAGGACCTCAAGCCCTTAGCAGTCCAGATTACATGATTTAAAGCTGTTTCCTCAGAGAACAACAAACAGTTTCTCTCAGAGAGGAAGATAATCTATTTGACTAGAAAATCTGAATCTTGCATGCATAAAATGAGTTTTTTGAAACTGTTACATTTGAAATATGCGCCATCCAGAAATCCAGTGGGGCCAGGCGTTCCAAGACTGGCTCCCAGCCATGATGGATGGTATCCACATTGTGGCATGGAGGAGCTGTTGCCAAATTGGCTTAATTTGTGCATTTTTGTAAAATGCCAAAGCTGGGGCTGTTTGACAGCCATCAAACTCCATCAAAAAAAAAAATAAAGCCATTAAATCCTATGGGTATTCAATAGACTGGAACACTTGTGAAGTCTTTTGAATAAATTACATCTATTTCAAAATTTGTCCAAACTGGCATGACACTCATGCGGATTTGTGATAGCTCGAGTCACTGCTGGTTGTCTTACCCTCATCTACATCCAGAAGCAGTTTTGTTCCCCAGAAACACAATCCTGCTTAAACTTTGATCCCACCCTAGCCCCCTATGGCATCTCTGGACCTGCCATCAATGTGCCTTGTCTTTGGATAGTACTTTAAAGCTAGAACAGACCCTTAATGTCTGTAAGCATCTGGGTTTCAAGAAGGATCAACTTTGACTTCCTGCTGCTGTTGCAAGACCCTCTTTGCCCCTTGTTCCCCATAGCTAGTGTTGCAAATATTAATGCCACGTTTGCACATGCTGGGCTCAGAATGGCCCCTTTTAATTAAAATATGGATCTATTTTTTCAAATGCGTTTTCAGATTTCTGCATGGGGAGAAGCGCTTCTCCTCCGCCGGCGCAATTTCAGATTGGGCAAAATAGGTGCCGATTTCATTCTAACCTCTTTGAAGTTTCAGAACGTCCTTAAACCCTAGGATGATTTTTTTGCTGCTTTTATATTCTCAATGGTTTCCTGGACATTAGGGAAGCCACTTTCATGTATTCACATCTTTGAGATTCTGAAACATTATTGGATAAATATTAAAGAGAATCAAATTGAATCAAAGTTAAAGTGAATCAAATAGGCCCTAAATAAAAATTTTAAAGCAACACTTAAAATACATTGTTATTAATCAAGACTTTGAGGAGAGTTATAGACTAAATGTGATTTTCATAGCAGTGAATCAGTATTTCTTATGGGGGAAAAAGACTCTTTACTTCCATATATATGTACCAATGTATTCTCATAAAAACAGAGTTTAGAATTTAGCTCCTTAGATAGCTAAGCTCAGATCTTGAATCAAAGACCTAGTATAGGGTAAATTTTGCGTAAATCTTTCCGTTCATTGGAGTTCACACACAGATTATGGTTTTTCGGCCTTTGCATCATCCTTTATCAGGATTTAAATAATTGTTTTCATGCCTCTCCCACTAGATTAGTAAAGTTCAAGACAATAAGATGATGTTGGGTATTGATATTCCAGGACCTTTCTGGCACACTCTTCATCATCTTATCCTTTGACTTTTTCAGTTTCTCATGATTTATGGGTTTGGGAGTACTAGGGCTGCTTGCAATGACCTGGTTGGGTGAGTAAACAATGAAACCAGAATTTGAATAGGGGGAAATTGAGTTGATCATCAAGTCTTTTTTGTTCTAACCAATGTGCAAACACTCAGAAAGATTCCATAATTCCTATTTTTCTGTTACCATAACTTCTTTTTTTCTATCTTTTAAAATAATTTTCTTTATTTAATTAAAGAAATTTGCTTTTTTTTTCAAAAATTTTATTTTATTCAAGCACTGTGATTTACAGTTATTCATAGTTTGGGACTCACATATACCATGTTCTAGCACCATCCTGCTTCCAGTGCCAACTTCTCTCCATTTGGTACCCATGTTTCTTCTCCTGCCCTTCTCCCGTCAGCCTCCCATATTTTCAGGCACTATTTTTCAGTTTGGTTGTTAAAGTTTTGGTCTCATGATCTCAATATTGTTAACTTTGGTTTGGAAATGTAAGTCTCACTTTTTTTATTATTGTTTTACTTGTTTATTTCTCAGGGTATAAATGAAGGGATTCAACAAGGGACAACAGATAATGTGAGAAGAGAAACTGCTTTATTCTTGGCCACTTCATCCTTAGCTGAAGGTTTGATATACATAAAAATGGAGTTGCCATAGCTGAGGAAAACCATAGTCATGTGAGAACAGGTAGAAAGTCTTTCTTCCTTCACCAAACAGAGGCAATCCAAGAACCATTCTGATGACGCAGATGTAGGTTACAGTCACACACACACACAAGGGTTATGATGAAAGTCAGCACAACACAGACTATAACTAGCTGCTCTATGAACCACGCATCTGAACAAGAATTCTTCAGTTATAGAGAAGCATCACAGTAATAATGATTAATAACACAGACACAGAGCTCCAGATGAAGGCTTAGGCTCAGAGGTGGGGAAATAATCAATAAGCCAGAAACCCAACAGCAGATGATGAGATCCCTGCAGACTACTCTGCCGCTCAAGATGGTCACATGATGTTTTGCAGATAGTCATACAGTGATCATAGGACTTTGCAGCCAAAAAGGAAAAATTCTGTAGCTCCAAAGTATCTCTTTTTTTTTTTGTTTTTTTGGGTCACACCCGGCGATGCTCAGTGGTTACTCCTGGCTCTGCACTCAGGAATTACTCCTGGCGGTGCTCGGAGGACCATATGGGATGCCAGGGATTGAACCCTGGCCGGCATAGGCCGGCCACATGCAAGACAAATGCCCTATCCGCTGGGCTATCGCCTCCCGGCCCTCTCTATCATTTCTTTTTTTTTTTTTTCTCTTTTTGGGTCACACCCGGCAATGCTCAGGGGTTACTCCTGGCTCTGCACTCAGGAATTACTCCTGGCGGTGCGCAGGGGACCATATGGGACGCCGGGATCGAACCCGAGCCGGCTACAGGCCGGCGCGGTGCAAGGCAAACGCCCTACCCGCTGGGTTATCGCCCGGCCCTCTCTATCATTTCTTAACACCACCAATGTACTTGATCCCCTTCACCCTTGCCCCCCCCCTTGCTTCTATCTCTTCTTCCTTCCCACACCTCCCTCTTCCTACCACTGGATTTATTTCCTTTTCCTCTTCCCTGGACTCTAGGACCAAGGGTGATCTAAGCATTGCCCCCCATCAAATGTTGGGCATTACAAATGTGTTGTATTTCCTGAATAATGAATAACTTCATTTTTTTAGTCAATCATTTTCATCTTAAGTTGTCAATCTGCTTTAAATTCTCAAGCAATACTGCTGTATCAACATTTGGACTCCTGGGAGTTTAACTTCACCATAAACTTTCAGTTTTCTCTCTACATCAATTTAGACTGGGCAAAACCTTTGTACAATGGCATCACCCAAAAGAGGGATGAAGGGATTTTTTTTTTTTTTGCTTTCTTAGGACATTTCCAAAATTATACTGTGAAGTTCAGGGAAGAAAAAAGATCTCTAAATTTCAGCTCTTCCAATCAGGATAATCTTCCAATAAACTAAACCTGAGATATAATCACATCACCTCTGAGCTCACTGACAAAAATGATCATCTCTGAGAATGAACTATAAGTACATAATCATAGGCTCCTAATTGCCGCCAGACACCTGGCTTACAAAGCAGCCTTACTTCAACCACTGCATGGAGCCCGTCATCACTCTTGGTGTGAACTGGTACTATTGTTAGATTTTGTTTGCTTTCCCTGCTGAATTTATTCTCTGCAAAATCTCTGATGCCTGCTCCCTATAGGTTTCTTCCCTTTGCTGACCCCCAACTGTCTTCAGCTGCTTGGCTGGCTTGAACCATCCTGTTCAGATTCTGAGCTTGCTTTTTTTTTCTTTTTTTGGGTCACACCCGCGATGCTCAGGGGTTACTCCTGGCTCTGCACTCAGGAATTACTCCCTGGTGGTGCTGGGGCGGGGGAGGGGACACTATATGGGATGCTGAGGATCAAAACCCAGGTGGCACAGGCCTGCCACAGGCAAGGCAAATGCCCTACCTGCTGGGCTATTGCTCCAGCCACTGAGCTTGCTTTTTGAGAAGAAAAGATTTTGGATCTTTGGGAGAGCCCTAATTAGCAAAACAGAAGCAGAGATTTCCACAACTCCCTCTTCATTGGCTGTCACTTGCCCTGACTTTAGCCATTGTATCTTTAAAGGCTTCCAGGAAAGAAAAGTGGCTCAATGTTATCCCCCAGGGAAGGAGAGACCCAGATGGATTTGTAGTAGCCTCAGATGTACTGAGGGGGCACTTTCTGCCTTTGGGCTTAAGGGAGATAGACTAGGAACTTTTGTTTTAAATAGAAATTCATCTCAAGCTTTGTCTTGTTTCAGTAAACGTTGAATGTAACATATGCCTCTCAAGTAAAGTGTATTACTAGTATTTTTCCGAATGGGGCGATAGACCAAATAAGTTTGGGAAACCCTGACCTACAAGTTTATATTAAACCTAATAAATATTGATTAAAATGGTCTAGAAAATAAAAAGAATGGCATCTTGCTTTGGTTTGCTTTGCTTTGGTTTGGAAAAAACACCATCCACCTTTCGGCAAAGCAGCATCACTGTACCTACAGCCCCTCAGAGCTCACCTGTTCTTTCCTGTGTACATTTGTGTGTATCTGGTTCTATGTGCTTGGTGTTGGAGAGAGCAGGACACCTGGGAACAGAAGAGCAGAAACCACAAACGGAAGAAAAGATGGTGTACATCAGGAAAGGAGAGACACAGCGCCCGATGGGTCTTGTCTATCACAGGGCAGGGCTGTGTGCAGGATGCCAGGTCTCCCCATCAGCTGCGGGCTCCAACCGCAACGTGTTCAAGCTGTGTCCCACAGCCACTCACAACAGTTAACTTCAAGCACATTTTCACACTGTTTGGCTCAAGCTCCTGGCAGCGTTCCTAAACACTCTGAGGAAATAATTCCACAAAGTGGCATAAATTAATGTGACTAATTAACATGATGTTAATTATTTGTAAATTGTATGTTTGGATACACATTACTTGAGAGGCATATGTTACATTCAATGTTTACTGAAACAAGTGACTGCTAATAGCTCCTCCTGAGTGTTCCCTTCACAACAGTCAGCAAATGGAGGCTCTTCTAAAAATAAAAAAAAGCGTGTCCTCAGGGATGCTGCCGGAACCATTGAATAGAATCAAATGCCACTGAAGTATCCCCATCCCCCTTGAAAATCTGGGAGTTCTTGGGGCCTCCCACTTCCCACCTGCTCTGTTCTGGCTATGGCTGCATCAATCCTATTCCTCTTTTCCTGATGCCCACAACTAGCAGAGATTCGGGAACAGTCTTGTGGAGCTCCCAGGTCTGGCTGCACTGGCCACAGCATTTCAACATTGCATTGAAAGGCTGTGTTTGTGTCCATCAGCCCCATCCTCCAGCTCCCGTGATTTGTCAAGGCCTCGAAAACCAGCACAGATGGAAAAGTCCCCTGTCCAGTCATCGTTGTTCCGGGAACCTTGCTCAGAAAGGGCATACTCAAAGTCTTGAGGCTGAAACGACACTTTAGTTCTTGGTCTTGGAAATGAACCTATCTGTTTAAAGTGTTTTTATGTTTTTAAGGGGTATTTTGTGTCTTATAGGTTCATTCATTTTGAGTGCTTTGGGTGTATGTTGCTACCATACATAATAAATTGTTCTTTCTACATCCAAGTAAGAACCCTAGCTTTGATAGTATCCTTTGGAGTCAGTAGCCAGTGAGAAGGTGCTAGAGTAACAATATCCTAGTGATGCCTTTTTTGTTGTGTGACATTCCATCTCCAAGTGGAATCAAGACAAGTGTTTTGCTGCCTTTCTTTGTTTATCAGGACTGAATAAATCAGTGGGAAAAAGTTGAATCCCATGGCCAGGAGTAAGAAACAAAGAAGCTGTGGCTAGTTCCAATCATAGTCAAGGGGAGGCTGAATTCTTACTCTAAATCCTATTATTTAAATAAATAGGTATAGACTTTACATTTTGTCATACGTTTAACACTTGGGAGTATGAAAACAAGAAAATTCAAGTAAGAAAATGAGGCAGCTCTGCCTTTTGCTCCTGTATTAATATTTCTTGTGGTTTTACTGTTCCTCTTCTTTAAAAAATAAAATAATTTTCTGTTGATCTTAGGCAAAAAGAGGCATTTCTTTTATTGAGTTAGCTTGATTTGTTCCTATATTAATATTTTTCTTTGTTACACAATATTACTTCACCCCCACACACACACTCACCCAAACATACTGTCCCTCTTTATACAAGAGAAAACTGTCAAATGCTTAATTTTCGTTTTTATTTTGGGGTAACACCTAGTAGTACTCAGGGTGTGGTTCTGAGATGAGAACGGGGACTAAGTCATGTACAAACAAGCATCTTAACCCCTATAGTATCCCTCCGGCACTTTTTATTCTTTTTCTTAAATCAATATCAACATATCTATGTGTTTGAAATCCTAGGGAAAGGGGTAAGTCTCATAAAACATTAAAGAGATTAGACTTTAGTCTAATTTTACAGGAAACATTTTTAGCAGCCTTATACTTGGCCATGAGAAATGAAAGCTTTTCATTCTCAGTATAAACCTCGTTAGACCTGCAATTTTACTTCAGTTTACACTGAGGGCAAAATATGAGAGTTATCTCCTGACCATGGAATGTTCTGGATAGCATTCCTGCTAGGGTCATGCTGAGAGAAGATATAAAAGAAATGAAGTTTAAAGCTGAGATTTGGCTTCTTGCCATAGTCTAGTAAACATAGGATTGATACTTTCCTTTTTTCACATTTAAAAAAATTACTTTTCTAAGGGATCATAAATTTTTAAACCAGAAACTGTCTATGAGTTCTGATTTTTTTTATAAATTCAAATTATTAGCTTCAACTACCATTTTTTAAACTCTGCTCTGCTTTGTACTGACTCAGAACATTCAAACTTCAGAGCCCTTCATCTGTGAATTAATCATGTGTGTGGTATATGCGGTTGGAATTTAGCTATAAATATAAATGAAAGTGCTCCACTATGGCTGGGTTTGAAAAGAAAAAAAATACTAGAATGTCTTGAAGTTTGAATTAAAGAAATAGAAAATGTAAGAGAAAAAGGAGTTGAGAGGCAAAATTAAATATGCCATAGTACTTCTACATGTAAACGTTGGCTGGTATTGGGTGCATTCTTTATTCTAAAGACTGAAAATTGGTTTAGTAGCTCTCCTATGAAGAGGAGAGAGTCGAGCAGTGTGTACTAGACTTGGGACATTTGGCCTGCATACATGTAGAAGGAAAGTACAGACATGAATGGTGTGAAGGATGAACACGCGACCATTTTTAATAATTTTCTTTCTGGGCCAGTTGGCAGAGTCCATCTAGCTGGGTTGCTTCTGCAGATGAGAATAGGGAAGGTTGGATATGGAAAAGCAGAATGTGTTCCTCCTAGAAGTGGGAAGTTCATTCCTCTAGTTGCTGCTCTTCACTGTCTGTTGAAATATCTTCATGTCTGGTGAGAGTGAAAAGCCAAAATTTGAACTTGTAGCTTGGAGCGCAGTTCCCGTGGTAACACTTGCTAGCTATAGAACTCCAACAAGTTAATCAACCCCTTTCCAAGCAAGACTCAGCCTTCCTCTGAGTTTATGCTTTGTGAGCTTGTTGTGGAAAAGCCACTGGAATCAGCTGCTTTAATATAGATACATGTTAAGTGCCTGCTAAGGGCTGATGAACCCAGGAATAACTTACAGTGAATTTTCATTTAACATTCTTAGTAGGATTTTAGATACTGAGTTTTAGCAAATGAAATTATTCGGGACTACTACACTTCTCTCAAGGAATGCTTTTTCTATGAGGGAATTCAGACAGATGAACAATAAATAGAACATGTAGTGAGAAATACAACATATCAGTTTGGAGGAAAGTATCAGTGTGGGGGGGAAATATGAATAAACTGGTGGGCGTATTCATTCTGAATGGGAGGCTACTAACCACCAAATGCTTTTCCCCTCTCTCAGGAAGGGTCTACAACTTAGGGGTGGTCTCCCCAGAATGGAACTGAGCTCAGCATCAACCTGAGGCCAGGAACAGACCCAAATGGGTGTCACAGAGAGGGCTAGAGCATAGAATCCTCTCGGGTGAAGCTTCTGCTTGTTTTCCATTAGCATCCCCATCCTGAAGACCCTAAGAAAGGTGACATGGGCCTAGCCGCAGGGCTGTCCAATGTGAAATTCTGAACTCCACAGCTCTGCCCCGGAGCTCATTCATCAAACTCTATGTCTCTGCTCCCTAGTTAGAGAACAGACCAGCTATATGAACACTCAGTTTACTTAGGCTACCTACCATTTTACCGATTTTGATTTAAAATTTTATTGACTTCTCACTGGATTACCATTTTATATAAATTTGCTTCCGCACCATCCTATCTAGAATACATGTATCTAAAATACTTGTATCTAAAATACAAGTCCATCTATCTAAAATACACAGTTCAACGCAGTTGATTTTTCTGATACTCAGTGAGCTGTTAAAACGTCCCTACTATCAATTTTAAAACACTGTGTCTTCCTCCAGAGAAAAAGCCTGTGCCTTTTAGCAATCACTCCTTCTACTCCTTTCCCTAGTGCTTAGCAACCATGAATCTACTTGGTTTCCGTGGCTGCTTCTGCTCTGCACTTTCCATGAATGGAACCATAGTCTACGTGGCCCTATGATTTGTTCACTTGGCATAATCCTTAAAGTTTCTTCTAAATTACACTGTGTGCCTTGGAGAACCACATATTCCACTGCAGACATGCGACTCTTGTTATCACTCGATGCTGGCCACTGGGGCAATCTCTCCTGTTTGCTGTGGAGAGAGGGGACCACCACTATGAACAATAAATAAATTCCTCTGCTGCTATCAACACGCAATATAGATTTTTCTGAACACATGTGTAAATGTAGTGATCCCTGTGTTTAACTTTTGTGGGAGTTAAGTGCTTTCCCAGAGTGACTATATCATTTCTTCCGTTTGTTTTAATGTCTGTTGGATTTTCTGTTGTTTGAAGAGCTGACGGAGAAAAACCAACAAGTGTTACAATTTAATTCTGTCAACTTTGCTTAAGAATCTCAATAACCAGGATAATTATTAATGGTGATTTTTCAATATAACAAACAGATGTTTATTTCTTGATCGTAGGTGAATCAGGCAGTAGACACCGCTTGAGCTCTGCTAGGATTGATACGGTTTTGCTGCAATCCTCAGATTACATTCACTCAAGGACTGGTCCCCATAAGCTTACTACAACAAGGCCATGTCAGATCACTCACATCCCTTCAGTCAAAGCAGACCATACAGTTAAGCTCCAAAATTAATAGTCTAGGGAAGTTTGCTCTACTTACTTTTCAGGAAGGTTCTGCAGAATTACATGTCAAAGTCTCCATTTGTATAATCCGTTACAAGGGTAGAGGAGGTACACTTTATTCTGGAGTCAGTTGCTTCCATCTCAAGGTGTGTAATATCTTTATGGATCTCTGTTTTCCCTCTTCTCTTGGATTTCCCAATAAAGTTATTTTATTTCAGATTAAAAAAAATAATGTGGCATGGAGGGTGGGGAAATGCTCAAAGGGTTGGAATGCATGTATGAACCCGGGGTTTCATTTCTGGTACTACATGGTTTCTTGAGCATGCTGATTACTTGGAGTGACTCCTGAGCACTGTCATTACATGTTTTCCCTCTCCTCCAAAAATAAATGGAACAAAAAGGTTGGGGGAAATGAATTACTGTTATACTATGAATTAGTGATTTTCTAAAACAGAAGGTTTTTTATTTTCACAAAAGCAAAGAGTGTAAGCAGGGATATGGACAAAAGGAGATATTTTTCAGGACACTTTATATATAATACTTTTAAATGTGAGAGTATTATTGTAACTTATACAATAGTCATTATGTATATGTTTTAATAGAAAAATAGAGGCATTTTTCATTAGCTATTGGCTTTATTTATTCCATTCTTGAGCTCAAAGTATCTTCAAATGTTTGGCTACTTTATAACAAAATTAAGGGCATGGAAAGTCTTAAAAGTAAATTTCATTCAGTGTTCAGAATAATTTAGAAATGATAAAAGTGTCCCTGAGTTCAGACTGGATGTTGTCACCTTGCTGTTTCCAGAGGGTCTCGTAGCAATTACTGACATTTTCAAGTTATTGCAGTAGATTTTAATCATTCTCCCATACCAAAAAAAAAAAGTAAAAGAGGACATTAATACCATTGATACTTAAAAGATCAAGGCCATTTTGCTGCTTGGATAATTTGTACTTGAAGCTTATTTCCAAATCCACGTGATCAACCACAACCAATGATATTTCTGGATAGAAAATGTCTGCTGTTCTTGATTCAGAATCTGCCTGTCCTTTTGTTTGTGTGGGGCTTGTGTCTAATGTTTTCTGAGGGTTTACTTCTGGCTCTGCACTATTAGGTTAATTACTGGAAGGTTCAGGGGTGCTAAGCTTCAAACCCTGGTTAGCCACATGCAAGAGCAGTGCCTTGCCCACTGTACTATTGTGCTAACCCCAGAATCTGCCGTCTCAACTGGAATCTAGGTGCTTTTACTTTTTCATCTTTTCTTTTGTTTGTACATAGGAAAACATTCCATTTGCTGTCTTACCTATACTTTGATACCACCAAACTAATCAATATAAAAAATTAATAGTTACAATGAAAAAAATCTTAACTACCCTAAGAATTAGCTTAGGTTCTGAATATATGGAGTTTGAAGCCTGAATTCTAATATATTGTCAAAAATATTTCATATATTGGACCATAGAGATAGTACTGGAATTAAGTCACTTGCTTTGCCTGCAATCAACCTTGGTTTAATCCACAGCACTACATACGGTCTCCTGAGTATTGCTAGGTGAGATGTCCCCCTCCTAAAAATCAAAAACACAGTTTGAATTTTCCATGGGCTTTTACTCTTTTTTTCACCCTTTACCATGGTGTTAAACGAACACAACTGATTCGATAAACAGAAAGTTGTTTTAGTTTAGTCTAACATTAATGAGGACGTTTCCCAAATTAAGTGTTCCTACTTGTCTGTTATACCATGTGGTCTACTGGAAAACAAATGAGATAATTGTCTAATACCAGAAATCATAACAGAGTGTTGGTGAGGATGGAAAAAAGAAGCAACAAGGTGGACAGAAAAGATTCATTTTAAGAGAGGATAATGGAGATCTAAAAAGTGGAGTTATGAAAGAGAAATAAGCCTTATGGGAAGGATGAAACCATTTATTGTTGTGAAATATGGGTACTTGACTGGAGTAGGAGCTAGTAACACTGGAACCACATTTTCCTACAGATTAGAATGAAATATAGAGGCAGATAATACTCACTTGTGTGTCTCACTAGTGGTTGGCACTCTGTATTCAAAGAAATTCTGTCAAAATCGGAATTTGCCAAATGGTGGTAATAAATCTCCCATGACTTCCTTGTGCTACCAATAGACCAAACTTAGTCAAATGGGACGGCCATATTTGATGGCATTCTAAAGGCATGAGTTTGTCTGTCAGACTGCAGACAGCTGTGTTCTGTGAGTGTTCATAAACTGTCTGTGAGCAATTGACAAGCTGACAAAACATTGACATAAAACAATTTCTCAAGACGCAGCACTTTGTTGTTTGTTGTTTAGGAGATTCAAAAGAAACGGGAAAGAAATGGGAAAGGTGCTGTGTTTACTATTAGATTATCAAATTTCATTCCAAAATGGATCACAAAACTCTATCTGTAAACTAAATGCAGTAAGTCAAATAACATGACACAATATTTATTTTTAATGCTTTCTGCATTAGAATTACCTAATTAGGCAATATTTAATTAATATCACTGACAACTCTCTACTAAAGACCAAATTAAAGCTATTTTTTAAATGTCTCTATGCCAAAAACTTGAAATAGACAAAATATTTTGAAATGCTCAAAATACAATACATGGCTTATTAGTTTGAAATAATTACTGTATTTTCAAGCCAAAGCTGCAAGACCTATTTTAAGAAAAACTTGCCTTCTTGATTTAGAAAATACAAAGAAATTAGTAATGCTTAAGCATTACTTAACAATAAGAATATTCATAGTGATGATGATAACACACACAAATACTGATATCAAGTAAACTTTGTCTTATTTTATGACGATTTGCATCCTAATTGTAAAAGACAGAATCTCAGTGGTATTTTGATACTCATCTATGAAAAAAAGGAATTTGTATCGACTTTTTAAATAGATAATGAATCCAAAGCTTGAGGAAATTGTATTGCTTTTCAAGAGCTAATGGCAAAACACAACCAGTGGAATTAGGATCTGAACATAGGTGTGTCTGAATTCATGCATTGGGCATTGCAGTTAGTACATATGGAATCTCCATGGGAGTTAGGAAGAGTGCCTCCCCTTGAGTTACTTTTATCTCCATCTGTTAGAAAATTGTTGTAATAAACCAATTGTGTCCATCAAGACAGCTTACTGCCATCTACCGGAAATGTGCTGCAATAAGTAGACAAATCACTGATGCCCAAGATATGAAAGACATGCTCCCACAGGTAGCTCAGCAGGATCCTCGCCAGTTTTATTTTGTTTTTTTTTAAAAACAGGATAACAATCTTCATTTTCTTAAATTTCTAATTTTTCCCTCTGAAGTCCAAATGAGATATGCATTGATCTGATACCAACAATCTGTTTATTCAACAATTTATTAATCATCTATTGTTTGCACTCAACACTATGGAAAAGATGAATAGTAAAAAATAATGTCTGGGGGCCGGAGCGATAGTTCAGCGGGTAGGGCGTTTGCCTTGCATGCGGCCGGCCCATGCTGGCCCAGGTTCGATCTCCAGCATCCCATATGGTCCCCGAGCACCGCCAGGAGTAATTCCTGAGTGCAGAGCCAGGAGTAACCCCTGAACATTGCCGGGTGTGACCCAAAAAGCAAAAAAATATAATAATAATAATGTCTGCTTTCCAGGAGCTCATAGTCTCTGTAGAAGAATAATCTAACAGTTTAATTATAACATGGAATATCTACAAGTTTCCTTATAAGACCCACCTACAAGTCTCTCTCTCTCTCTAAAATATTTGTATAAAAATATATATAATATAATATCACTGTCTTCCCGTTCATCATCTATTTGCTCGAGCGGGCACCAGTAACATCTCCATATGACCTGTCTCATGCAAGTAAAGCCCAAGGGCACCTGCTTGCTCCAGGAACATAAAAAGCCTCAAACCATTCCATCAGGTCATGGGAATGAGGTCTATGATTGTTACTGTTATCTGGCATATCAAATACGACATGGGTAGCTTGCCAGGCTCTGCTCTGCAGGTAGTATACTCTTGTAGTCATCTCAAAATCCAGCATTTATTGATGAACCGCAAGGCCGCAATCGGCCGTGCAATCCGGGGTGTGATAGGCTGGTCTGCTGGGTGGAGTTCTGACAAGGGGGAAGTCCGGATGTGGAAAATGGAGGTCCTCATAGAGTGGAGGGTCGCCTGGCTTGTTGTGAGGCTCTGCTGGGGTGGCGGGCCAGGGCTAGAACCTGTCACCTCTCCCCGGCACCTCATGAGGTGATATATAATATCACAGCCTATATTATACATATAAAATATAATAAATATATATATATATATATATATATATATATATATATATATATATATATATATATATATATACAGGGCTCATGGGCCTTGAGAAACAAATGACCCTCGACTTTAAATCTAGGTCCACATGTCCAGTGGGTTATCATTAGCGTATCAATAATCCTATTTTATTCTTTAATATATGTTTATTTTCTTTAAAAGATAATTTAATTTATGGGTCATACCCAGCAGTTTTCAGGACTTAATCTAGATTCTGTGCTCAGGGGTTACTTCTGGCAGGGCTCAGGAGACTATATGGGGTGCCAGGGATTGAACCTGGGTCAGCCTTGCATAAATCAAGCTTCCTGCCTGTTTGTACTATCTTTAGGCTCTTTTTTTAAAAAATTATGGATCAATAACCTTCTGGTATCTTTTAAATCTCTGATCTTTGACTTTGCTGAGCTCATGTTCTTAACAAGTTATTGTATCTAATGAATTAATTAATAGCACAGTTCCTATTTATTCACTATTTTTAGTATTTTTTAAAAAAATTTATTTCTCCTAATGTAGGAAAATTTTACTTCTCTAAATGTAGGAAAATGTCACAATTGATACAATTTCTAGAAATAAAATCTATTTGATAACAAAGCTTCAATATTAAAGCGATTTATGTGAAAATTGTTCTATATGATCATGGGCTTGTTAAGTCCATGCCTAAGAAACTATTAAGATGTGTGTTGTTAGTTGAACCATCTGCATTATTATTTCTCCTTGTGGAGTTTAGTCAGCTTCTATGTTAGTTTCTCATCTAACTGGGTGTGCCCCTACTGGAATTTCGATAGTGATGAGTTAGTCATATGCGGCCACATGAGTCAGCTGTTTCAGGATTTATGGCCTGGGCCAAAGAGTCAAAATGGTGGTGGCGTGGGGCTCACATTTTTCCTTAGACATAAAATGTTATAATATTGTTCCCATCCCTTATCTTCTGTTTTCCTTATATTGTCCACGTTTTCTTTCCCTCTAGTATATTTCCATAATCACTTCTACTTCATTGTTGTCTTAGTAATGCTCAGATGTTCAAATGTCGTAGCTGAACTGATAATGTAGGTGTGACCTCCGTGTTTTTGTCCTCTCTGCAATGACAGCAACATCCTTTCAAAGTGAATCTCTTCTCTGAGGCAATTTGATTTCTAGGAGATGAGACTGTATTTGAAAGTCATGCTACATTAAAACTCTCCTTCCTGCTTCTGAACTGTCTATTTCTTTTCCTGGCTACCAGTTCTTAAATCTCATTACATGCACTCATTCCACCACTTCTTTGGTTACTCTTAGTCATTGTTCTTTGCTGCTATTTGCATTCCTCAGTTAATGTAATTTCATATTAAGACATGACTCCCATTTCCTGGCCCCCACGTCTCACCTACCATTTCCCCTGAGACTGTGGATGTCCTCTTTGTTTCAAACTACCTAATTTCCCAATGCATTACCCCCTGATCCTGGGGTCTCACAGTATACCTTTCACTAAATGCATTATTTTATTCATTTTCCGCTCCCTTCACAGAAAGGTGCATCCCTTTATTTGAGAGCTTTGGAGTAGTCTAGGTGCTACCCTGAATACCACCATCCCATTTCTTACCTGTCTTCTCCTGAAATGAAGTCTGCTTCTTGTACAGGACTTTCTTCTCTTGAAAAACTGTCCACTCCTCAGAGAAATATTGTTGTAAGGGAATTTGCAGAATTAATCAAACTGAAACCATCATAGGCAAGGAAGCAAGGATATTTAATTATTTAACATCAAGTTGGACCTTAACTGGGCAATCACCTGAAATCCTGGCCTAGAGCAGAAGTAGAGAGCACTTATATTGGGAGTTTTCCTGGCAACATGCCAAATTGTTGGACAAAGAGAAAGGCAGCGGAAAAAAAGGAGTTTCCCAATTGGTTATTTCATGACAATACACTAAGGTACATTGAGACAGGGAGGGGCTTAACATGGCACTTAAAGGGGGCCCTTTTCCTAGCAGTGTTTGTGGTGGACATGTTGTTTTATTTATTTATTTTTTTTCTTTTTGGGTCACACCTGGCAATGCTCAGGGGTTATTCCTGGCTCTGTACTCAGGAATTACTCCTGCCGGTGCTCAGGGGACCATATGAGATGCTGGAGATCGAACCCAGGTCGGCTGCGTGCAAGACAAATGCCCTACCTGCTGTGCTATTGCTCTGGCCCCATATATTCTGTTTTAGATCATATACATATACTAATAGAATACATATACTAACTTACTAATTGTTTCTGTGGCCATGCTCCTTCCTGCCAAGGTAACAGGTATGTTTGGGTCCTTCTGTTCTGTCCTGAATCATAACTTACGATTTATGACCCATTCATTTCTGCCCAGGTCCCAGATGGGCCACACAGAACTCCCACCTCTAGTTGCCTTCCTGAAAGCCTGTGCTTTGTTACCTGCTCATGTTTCTAACTTCTCATCACTAGAACAATAAATCAAAATAAGGCATTTCTCACTTCCAAGGGTACAGGAAAAGCAGAGCAACTTAGTTTAACCCTTATATTTCACAATCCAATCTCACTCTTCCTGCCACCAACCCCCGAGGTTCAAACACTAATCCAATAGTTTGGTTTTTAGGCTTTGGTCTTCTGCTTTCAGCAGCCTTCTGACATCTAGAACTGTTTTTCTGCCTGTCCAAATTGTGTAATTCTGGCACAAGAAGTCATTTCAGTACACAAGTGTACACACACATGCATTTAGCACACACACATGACACATGCATTTTGAGTTACTAGGGTGTTAACTGAAATGAGAACTAAATCTGGGCTCTACCTTTCAGAACACTCAGGTGTTTATTTGCACCATTGTGATGGTGTGATGCATGATAGAGTCTCTGAGCTTGAAGTGAAAACAGAGCCCATTTCATTGAAACTGATTTTTTTCTAAAACTTCTGGCTGAATGTGAATTTAAAACATGGCCATGTTGGAGCTGGAGAGAGAGTATAGAGGCTAAGGTGCTTGCCCTGGAAGGCAGTCAACCTGATTATTTGCTCACCTGAGCACAAAGCCATGAGCACAAAGAACAGAGCCCTGAGCACCACTGAGTGCTGTTCAAATCAACTCCAAAGACAATGTTTTCTAAAAGAACCAGCTCTGAATGTGAATTTTATATTGAATATGAAATACTAAAGAAGCATCATTGTCAGAACTCTAGAATTGAATCTGTCCTTGCTTAAAGGAACATGAGGCAAAGTCATTTAGATCTGGAATCTGGGCATAGTTGGTTCCTGTCAAAGCTGGGTCAATGTACTTTAGCTGCCTGTTGCTGGGTTCCCTCACATGTGTGTGGAGAATAATAGAAATAATAGGAATGTTGCTCCCACTATAGTCTCTGTTGTGAAGATTATAAATTAGCAAGTGGTTTTGATAATACTTGTCTGGAAAATGGTCTAAAGCTTTAGCTAATAATATTGTCCTGTAACTCTAGTTCTGAGAAGCAATAGTATAAGGGTTAGTACATCCTTATATTGTCCTCGTGGCTTATTCTTTCTCCTTCAATACTGAGATCACAAAAAGTCACAGGTAGCCCAGAACACTTAGCATATCTTTCACATTTGAGCTTACCACTAATAATGTGCGAGCTATTTTAGGATCTTCATCATTAAACTTACCAGTCTCAACTACTGTTCTGTCTATCCACCTTTTTCCTTAATAGTCTGTTAGTTTATTCCCTTGCTTATTCTGAAGTTTTTGGAGGGGACCCACATGGTCGAAGAGTTATCCTCATAATCCCTATAGAATAGAGAGTATTAGCGCACTAAGGCCAAGATGACATTATAGGTGACTTATCTCAATTGAAATAAGCAAGATAAAGGTGCAGTTGAGGATGCTCTAATAATATATACAATAGAATGACCAGAACCTGTTTAACAATGATAAAGGAATAAAAATTGAGTACTTCATTAAAACCAACAAAGTGAGAAAATGACAAAGTTGTTTTGGTAAGAAAGTGGATAATGAACTCTGGTTTTCAGCATTGTCTTGCATTAGTGCAGGTATCCAGAAGATAGAGCTACCCCTGAACTTCTCAAGTCTCCTACCTTCGGGTCTAGTTTGGTCTCCAGGTGCATATTCATGGAAGCAATGAAATATAATATGAAGGGCCGGAGCGATAGTCCAGCAGGTAGAGTGTTTGCCTTGCACGCGCCGACCCAAGTTCAATCCCCGCATTCCATATGGTCCCCCGAGCACCGCCAGGAGTAATTCCTGAGTAAAGAGCCAGGAATAACCCTGAGCATTGCCAGGTGTGACCCAGAAAGCAAAATAAGTGAGTGAGTGAAGTGAATGAATGAATGAATGAATGAATACATAAATAAATATGATATGGAGTGGGATCTATAGCCACTACGTGAGAAAATTAATTTCTTTTGTTCAAGCCCCGCCATATTTGTTTACCTAATTGTTATCCTTTTCTTATTAAGAGGTTTGATGCTGACAGCTTTGTGTTTAGAATTTTGCTCCTCTCTCTGGGAGCAAGTTTTCTTAGTTTTTTCTCAAGTCAAATCCTCCCGTGCCAAATTTCTGTAGACCCAATTTAGCACAATTAGCTTTTTAACCTTTCTACTATTGCAAGCAGCAACAGATTCTGGAGTCTCTTTTTTTTGCCAAATAATGTTAGAAATATTTTTGCCCAGCATTAATTTTGTATGTAATTATTCACAGGGAGGAAGGTGAAATGAAGTAAGGATTATATTTCTTATTTAGGTTATTTTCTTTCTTTTTGCAGAATATATCCTATTCCCCCACCCTCACCTCCAAATTTCTCAGCCTCTTCTCCAAAACTCTGTTGCAACAATGAAGAATGTGAGCCCAAGTTTAGTGGTATTCTCATACATAATGAAAGAATGAGGCTTTTATACTATTGCCCAAATTCCAACTTGGAGATGGTATTTTCTGTGCCTTTAACAAAATCCTGTGCTTGGTTCTCTCAACAAGCTCCTGCTCCTGTTTTATTGTAACAATATTCCCTTGTTTGTAACAAATGTGCATGCGGAAATCCAGGGTGTGGTCCTTTATGAGCTTGGCAAGTAGAAATGATTGGCAAGATGAGTGTTTGCTGAGTAAATGAGTTGATTAAAGAAGCTGAGGACTTTCAATCTATAGAAAGGATCCTGCGCAATATGGAAAAGGTTCACTCACAAGCAGAAGCAAACAATTACACAAAAGCAACTGATACTGGTCTTTAGTAGGAAGCATATCGCTGTGCATGTAGGCAAGGGGTATTGGGGCAGAGGGCAGATATGGGTGACACTGGGAGAGTGGTGAAGGGGCGCTGACACTTCCCTTCACGTTTCAGTGGAGGATGTGGTGTGGGGATGTCCTATGCATGAAACCCTGCCATTATCAATATTTTAAATCACTGCGCCTAAACATTCGCTTTTAAAAAGGATGCAAGCAAAGTTAATTTAAAAATTAAAAAAGATAGACACATTGGATCCCATAGAGTTCCCATCTCCATTTCATTTAGGAAGTTCTTTAAGGTTTAAGGTTGAACATTTTACAGTTAAAAAGAGAAATTGTATCCAAGTCACTTATCCCACTTTAGAATATCTTACTGGAAAAATATAGAACCACCGGTTTGGAAAAACGTCTGCACCCCTGGTTTGTGGCAGCAGTTTTTTTTTTCACAATAACTGAGAGTTGGAAACAACTTAAGAGCCCATGGGTAGATGAATGGCTGAGGGAGATGGTCTCTATACAGGATGGAACGCACAGGATTCAGCTATTAAGACAGGATGGGATGCGGCCATTTGCAACAACACTGATGGACCTCTGGATATTATGTTCAGTGAAGTATGTCAGAGGAGAAAAGACAAACAGCATTGAATTTTACTCATATGGGGCATAGAGACACAAAGTAAATAATGAAATAAGTTAAATAAAAGCAAACTTTTGGACTATAAAATCAAACTCATGGTTTTGAGATGAGAAGGGCATGGGTGGGATAAATGGGGTGAAAGGATTAATTGCATGGGAAAGAGCATTAAGCTCTTAGTGGAGAATGTCAGCATTTTACTACACACATACGGAAACATGTATCATGTTATAATACAGATTTCCTCTATACAAACTAACACGTAGAAGAAAGAAAAGTTGCAGGATTTCCTTGTGATTCTCCCTCTCACCCTCACCTTTCACACTTTCCTCCCTCCCCGTCAGGTGCACACTCACAAACATGCACACACACACACACACACACAAACACGTACACACACAGCACCCCATGGAGATGCTCATAATGTCATTTAAATTTTTTAAATTGAATCACCATGAGATACACAATCGCAAAGTTGTTCATGATTGAGTTATAGTCTTACAGCATTCCAACGTCTGGCCTATCACAGTGAACATTTCCTGCCCACCCTATCCCTGTCTCTATAATCTGTGGCAGACTTTTCTCTCTCTCCACTACCCCTTTTTTTTTCCTTTTTTAGGCAGAGTGGTTTTGTGAGACTGTTATTGAAAGGATATCAAAATTTTTTTTGCTTTTGGGTCACACCCGGCAATGCTCAGGGTTACTCCTGGCTCTCCACTCATCTGATAGTGCTTGGGGAACCTGATGGCATGCTGGGGATCAAACCCGGTGGGCCCCGTGAAAGACAAATGTCCTACCCGCTGTGCTATTGCTCCAGCCCCCTCAAAATGTTTTTAAAAGAGTACTAAACCTTCCCCACAAATAAGCTGCTATTCCTTTCTGGGACTTGGGATAGTACTGGGGTAGGAGACCACCTTCCACCCAGCCCACCCAGGTTTGGTCTTTGGTATCTTCCCAGATGGTCTCCCAAATCCCACGAGGAGTGACTCCTGAGTTTAGAGCCAGGGTAACCCCCTGGCCACTGCCTGGTGTTAATCCCCCAAAAAAAGAGGAAGTGCAGAGAAGGGACATCAGTCACCATGCTGTCCCAGAGATAAATCATGCTGCCAAGATTTGAACCAGGCCCCCAGCTCCAGTGTCTTGCCGCCTTGCCCTTGACACTGGATGCAGCTCTTCCCTTTTGTTTTATATTGTGTTTTTAGGCCACCCCTGGCTCTGCTCAGGAGTCGTGCAAGGTGGTGCTTAGGGCCCATGGCTGTTGCAAGGATTCCAACCACACACAGCGATGGCGTAATGCTAGACAGGTGCCTTAACGTTTGTGCTTTCTTTCTGGCCTTGGCTTCTTCAAATTTTTTCTGTTCATCTGCCACGGTTATTGTCTCTTGGCAAACTCAGCTTAGTGAAAGAAAAAGCGCTATAATTAAGATATTGAAGATAATTTGTTCTCATGCTGTTGAACCCATTAGCTATTTACGAGACTTCCTGTTAATGGCCCATCCTGAACAGCCCCCGCCCCTAGCCTACCTCTTCATTAGGGCTCCCCATTAATTTCTCACACAACACCCAGAGCTCTGTAGTTTTTATGACAATTTATTATTGTACATTCATTTGAGCAATCATTTGCTTATTGTCTAGTAGATTTTAAACTCCACGAGGACAGATGGAGACCCGAGGAGAGTTTGCCTGCACCTGGCTCCAAGCAGGCACTTCGTAAATATTTGTGGGATTAATGGAGTCAGACTTCATTAACTTTACAGAGTGGTCACCTTATAACATTTGAACACCCACAAAATAGCACACATGAGTAGAAGTTCGCTTTCAATCAAACGCCACCTTCTCTGTAAGGAAGGGAATGTGGGAAGAACAATTAGCTCATGTAAAGGACTTTCACAGAGCCTTCAAGTTTCCCACACAGAACAAGGATTCCTTATGAGAGTTTGAAAAAAAAAAACATTTTTGTGACTAAAGCCTTCTTCAGTTTGTCAGCATAAACGTAGAGTCTCTGAATATTGTACCTGGACAGGGCTGGACTGTGGAGTTTTCGGAGCCAATATTTCATAACATCAAGACAGTGGGCACTCTTGTTTGTCCTGGAACAAAATAGTGTTGAGAAATCTCAGAAAAAAAGTTGTAAAATAACGGCACCATAGTGATAGTATGGCAGGAAGAGTGTTTGCCTTGCACGTGGCCAACCTAGGTCCAACCCCCAACATCCCATGTGGTTCCCTGAGCACGGTCAGAAGTAATTCCTGAATGGAGAGCCAGAAGTAACCCCTGAGCATAGCCAAGTGTGACCCAAAAGCCAATAAGAAAAATTACAAAATGTGACAATATGGGTGTTCCCTGTTTGGGAGTGAAAAGTGTAGGGGAAATGTTAGAGGCCATACAGTACTTCCTAAAATCATAGGTGCAATTTCATTGCCTTTCCTGCTAAATGATTGCTTAGCTCTTTTTACAAACTGTGTTTGAACTGCTTTGACACAGGTGAGCTTTGATAATCCAAGTTGCTTCAGAGCTTTTGGTTCTTTCTGTTTTAGCTGGCAGATAAATTATAAATCTAAAATACATGTCATTTCTCTAAAATCATTATATGGTTTAGGTTTCTCACCAATTCAAAGTGCCCTTCTTATTCCCTCCTTCCTGCGTTTCCTTGTTCAAATGTAAGAAGATTACTGTAATAAAATGATTCCTATTATTTGCCCCAAAGAATAAAGATGCAGAGTTGAAAACAAAATGCAAAATGGAGGTTGTCATACAGCTAGAAGGATGGTGGTAAATTACACAATCTTATTGTCAAGAGAGCACCTTGTCTGCTAAAAAAAAATCCCACAACAAATCAGAAATTCTACTTGGACACCCTAGAATTCCCTTTAACTGGCCTCGTGGTAAGATCCTTGCACTATTTCCTATTAAGATCTCTGCATCCTTCCTGCTCAGACTTTCTTAAGTCTAGTGGCTTTAGGGGAGGAGCCTGTGCAAGGAGCTATGGCAGCCAACAGTCATAAGAGTTTTCTCTGTGGAGTGTGGCCTTCACAGGGCTCAGGTGAACTGCAATCTGGACTGTGCTTCTGAGGCAGTGGCAAGACTCTAAGCAAATCACTTCAGTTTCATGGATTCTCATCCGTGAAATGGGGCTATGAGCATAGGGGCTGGAGCCGATAGTCCAGCCGGTAGGGCATTTGCCTTGCGCGGCGGCCCGTGCTGGCCCGGGTTCGATCCCGCAGTTCCATATGGTCCCACGAGCACCGCCAGGAGTAATTCCTGAGTACAGAGCAAGGAGAAACTCCTGAGCATTGCCCAGTGTGACCCAAAAAAGCAATAGATAGATAGATAGATAGATAGATAGATAGATAGATAGATAGATAGATAGATAGATAGATAGATAGATAGATAGATAGATAGATAGATAGATAGATAGATGATAGATAGATAAGTAGGTGAATGAATAAGTAGGTGAACAAATAAATAAATAAATAAATGGATGAATGAATGAATGAATGAATAAATAAATAAATAAATAGAAGAAAGAAAGGAAAAAAAGAAAAAGAAATGGGGCAGCATAAACTTTCTGGATTTGATCTTTTCCATGAACTCAATTGAGTCATTAGTGACTTGTGATGGTGGTTTAAACTGTACATGCCCCCGCATACAACAGTCTTGAAGCTTGCAAAAGATTCTAGATGCAATTCCTAGGGGTTACTTTCTTCTTTCTTTCCCTTCTCCTTCTCCATCTACTTTTTTTTCTCCTCCCCCCTCCTCCTCCTCTCCCCCTCTTCCTCCTCTTCCCTCATCCTCCTTCCCCTCCTCCTCCTCTTCTGCTTCTTGTTTCTTCTGCTGCAACAGCTTCTGCTTCTGCTTTTCCTGCTTCACTTCTTCCTCCTCCTCCACCTCCTAGTCTTAGTTTTTTCTCCTCTTCCTTCTCCTTCTTCTGTCCCTTTTCCTCCTCTTTCCTTCTTCTTCCTCTCCTCTTATTTCTTTCTTTTATTGGTTTTTGGGTCACACTTGGTGGTGCTCATGACTTACTCTAACTCTGGGGTGCCAGGGAGTAAATATAGGATATTTCTTAGTGAGAGTCTTGGCTTGCCTGTTCCCTGACATTGGCATTCCAAGTCCAGGGAGCAAAGTTCTTGTAGTTCAGTCATGCCTGAGCCCAAAGCCCTGGTTTAGAATTATAGTTATTCTTTTTACACATTTAAAAACTGGTTAAAACTCAACAATACTAACATCCCAGTAGGAGCATGCCAGATTGGGCGGGATGTAACACAGAAGCAATTAATCTCAACTAACAAATACATTAATACAGAAGGATTAACTTGCAACAACTTGCTTACTAAAACCTTAGACAAGGACTTAATGTCCCTATGGCGAGATACAATTTTCACAAATTTCTTTTATTTTTACTGAAGTGGTTTTTGAACATTCCATTAGCAATTTAGTGGTAACAAGTAATATAAAATAAATTATTGTGGTCCTGTTATGGAAGCAGGCTTTCCCAGGTGGTTGGGAAAATGGAGGTGAGTGACAGTGATGGTGGGATTGGTCTTGGAATATTTGATGGCTGAACAAATCATCATGAACAATTTCAGTAAACCATAGTGTTTAAATAAAGTGAGAAAAAATTATAATGGTCACTGGCTTTCTCAATCAATGGGAAATTAGAAGTAGCCAAAAGAAAGTGAATTGCAAATATTATCAAAGCAAAACAGAAAAATAGATGATGACATAGCAAAGATGGGGACTCAGAATCTAACTTCTTTCCCTTCCTTCTCCCTCCCAACACAAATCTTAAAGACAATTAATTCTTGACTCAGATGTAAACAGCCTTTTAATCACCCTTAGAGCATGGTTGCCTCATAGCACAAACCAATGGCAAGAAGTATCTCGGAGGGCACACCGTCACTTCCCTCCACCTGTGTCCAAGCAGACATCAAAATAATCTTGACACCCTTTTAATTGATTCTAATATAAAATACCCTTGTATTAGTTCCACAATAATATTCAATAAAGTACTTAATTTTGGTTGCAGATGCCTACTTACATTAGCTGAATCTATGAACTAAAATTCATTTTTTCTCATTTTCATGTAAAGGACAGATGGCTGTTTAGAAGGACAAAAATACCAATAACTCTAATGCTACCCAGATATCCCTTTATGGATATCCAGACTGGTGAATATTGTACAATACTTTATCCAGGCATTGTAATCCCTTCATATTAGAGAAGAAACAAGTTTTCCTACAAGGTCACATGTGTTGGAAGCAAGGTCATTTGGCCTTGGAGTCATTTACAAAATGCTACCCCATCTATAATTTATAACAGTTGGTGAATTTGTCAGTGAATTATCATGCCATTTTATAGATGAAGAAACAAAGACAACAAGGCTGAAAAACGTGCCCAAGATCCCAAAATTAGCAAGATGTTGGTGATGACAATCAGCAATAAAATGAAGCTTGCCCATAGTGTTGACCACAGAAGAAACGTAGATGTTGTTCTGTCAGAGTGTTTCTTGTAAGCAAGATGAGGTGTCCAGTGTTTGGGATTGGCATTTAATACCAGGAAGATTTATAAATTTGATCGTTTTAAAGTGGTCAATATAAGGTTGCTCAGAACTAGTTCTATATTTTCTCTCAGTTTATTGAGAAAGGATAAATTTCACCTTTTCTAAGTGTACAGTAACTTGTGCATGCTCTATTAGAATGGGAAGGCTCCATATAGTGGACAGAATAGTAGATACCCCAGCCAATCTGTGAGAATTTAGACAAAATCCTACCTTCCTCATTTCTAGAAAGGGTAGTTCCTGGTCACAAAAAGGTATGAAAATAAATTCAGATAATTAACAAAAAAGTTTTCTTTAAATATCTGCAAAACACAAGCATATGCACGAAATACAGAACCCTACACTTCTTTATGCATATAAGATTTATGATCATAGTAATTTAGTTGAGTATCTTCAAGTATTCCTTTAAGTGAGGGGCACTTGATAGTCATTGATTTCAGGCATGTTTAAAAGCAATAAATGATGTTTTTTGAACATAAAAATTTGTCAGCTACATATATGTTTTGCATATCCCTCCCCTCTTGATGTCAATGAATGTTCATTTGCTAAATCCTTACCCGTCATAATTTATATATTAATTCAACTATGTTTATTGGGTGTATTAGCTGCATCAGCAAGGAAAAATAAAACAAGCACTCTCCTTTTGAGTCTTTCATCTTAATCAAAGCTTTGATGTTGGTGGAATAGAAATTGGTGGTTACCAGATATAGAATGAAGCTGCATTTATTTGCATGCACATGAAATACTATATATATATATATATATATATATACATATTATGATACCAATAGCCAAGGTCAGGTGAAACATGGATCAGGAGGTTTTGTCAAAGGTAAAGTATCACTAACGTGTGGAAGTCAGAGGCTAGTAATACAGAGAATGGAATAGTTAAAGCTGTACATTGTCAAAAAGTGCTAATACTAACTGTAGAACTGAGATTAAATACAGGCAAAAAGATATACATGACAACCTCTTATTGTATGTATCATGTAATCCACAATGGAAGGGAAGGAAAAGAGAAAGAGAGAGAGAAAGAGAAAGAAATAAACTGACACAGAGGTAGGCTAGGGGAGGGGGTGGAATCGGGGACATTGGTGGTGGGAAATGGGCACTGGGGGCAGGGATGGGTGCTGGAACACTGTATGACCAAGAACCAAATAAGAGACTGCTATCTTATGAACATCTTTGTAATTGCACAACCCACGTGTGGTGAATAAAATCTTTTTAGGAAAAAAAATGGTGGTTTACCTTTGGGCATTGATTAATAGAGTCTAGAAATATATTATAGAAAGAGACAATGTTGGACATTGCTGGACTTGTGTTAATCATAATAGCAACTCTACAGGATCACATATGTATTTCAATAGTTGTTTTCTGACTTTTGCAGAGTTTTGATTAGGAGACTGTGATATTATAAAAAATGGTTCTTTTCTTTATAAAAAAATTTGGATGTTTTCCCCCAGTAATATATGCTTCATCCAGATCAGATACAAAAAATTCTTTTTTGTGATCTTAGTGAAATTTGGTATGAATATTAATAGGGAAAACTGGATAGTGTTGGGCTACTGCAAAATATCATAGCATTTTAAAGCTTTGAGATACTTAAATCCAGACCCTGCTGCCTTAATAACTGCCATCTGCAAAAAGTAGAAGCTGGAATTCCAAGTCTTTTTTCTTTCACCTGGCAAAATGAATTAGTCAGTACTATTCTTCTTTCTAGATATCTTGTCTTCTTTAATCCCTAAGGCATACTGAAGACTCAGGG
>JAJIBD010033244.1:0-22042 GCA_021461705.1 Cryptotis parvus | reverse complement strand
CACCAAATGTTTCCTTTCCCCTCTCTCAGGAAGGGTCTACAACTTAGGGGTGGTCTCCAAGAATGGAACTGAGCTCAGCATCAACCTGAGGCCAGTAACAGACCCAAATGGGTGTCACAGAGAGGGCTAGAGAGCATAGAATCCCTCTCGGGTGAAGCTTGCTTGTTTACCATTAGCATCCCATCCTGGAAGACCCTAAGAAAGACATGGGCTCCAGCTGCCGCAGGGTTGTCCAATGTGAAATTCTGAACTCCACAGCTCTGCCCCGGAGCTCATTCATCAAACTCCCCATGTCTCTGCTCCCTAGTTAGAGAACAGACCAGCTATATGAACACTCAGTTTACTTAGGCTACCTACCATTTTACCGATTTTGATTTAAAATTTTATTGACTTCTCACTGGATTACCATTTTATATAAATTTGCTTCGCAATCTTCATCCTATCTAGAATACATAAGATTTTAAAATACTTGTATCTAAAATACAAGTCCATCTATCTAAAAATACACAGTTCAACGCAGTTGATTTTGAATACTCAGTGAGCTGTTAAAACGTCCCTACTATCAATTTAAAACACTGTGTCTTCCTCCAGAGAAAAAGTCGGTGCCTTTAGCAATCACTCCTTCTACTCCTTTCCCTAGTGCTTAGCAACCATGAATCTACTTGGCTTCCGTGGGCTGCTTCTGCTCTGCACTTTCCATTATCAGAACCATAGTCCTCATGCCCCTATGATTTGTCTACTTGGCATAATCCTAAAGTTTCTTCTAAATTACACTGTGTGCCTTGAGAACTACATATTCCACTGCAGACATGTTGCACTCTTGTTATCACTGACAAGGCCACTGGGGCAATTCTCCTGTTTGCTGTGGAGAGAGGGGACCACTACTATGAACAATAAATAAATTCTCTGCTGCTATCAACACGCAATATAGATTTTTCTGAACACGTAAAATGTAGTGATCCTGTGTTTAACTTTTGTGTGGTTTAAGTGCTTTCCCAGAGTGACTATATCATTTCTTCCGTTTGTTTTAATGTCTGCTGGATTTTCTGTCGCTTGAAGAGCTGACGGAGAAAACCAACAAGTGTTACAATTTAATTCTGTCAACTTTGCTTAAGAATCTCAATAACCAGGATAATTATTAATGGTGATTTTTTCAATATAACAAATGATATTTATTTCGACTTAGGTGAATCAGGGGCAGACACCGCTTGAGCTCTGCTAGGATTGATACGGTTTTGCTGCAATCCTCAGATTACATTCACCAAGGACTGGTCCTCATAAGCTTACTACAACAAGGTGCCATGTCAGGATCATCTACCTCTTCAGTCAAAGCAGGCAGACCATACAGTTAAGCTCCAAAATTAATAGTCTAGGGAAGTTTGCTCACTTACTTTTCAGGAAGGTTCTGCAGAATTACATGTCAAAGTCTCCATTTGTGGCTAATCTGCTACAAGGGTAGAGGAGGTACACTTTATTCTGGAGTCAGTTGCTTCCATCTCAAGGTGTGTAATATGATCTTATGGATTTCTGTTTTCCTCTTCTCTTGATTTCCCAATAAAGTTATTTTATTTCAGATTAAAAAATAATGTGGCATGGAGGGTGGGGAATGCTTAAAGGGTTGGAAATGCATGTATGAATCCGGGTTTCATTTCTGGTACTACATGGTTTCTTGAGTACGCTGATTACTTGAGTGACTCTGAGCACTGTCATTACATGCTTTCCTCCTCCTCCAAAAAAAAAATATAACAAACAAAGGTTGTGTGGTTTTGAATTACTGTTATACTATGAATTAGTGATTTTCTAAAACAGAAGGTTTTTTATTTTCAAAAGGCAAAGAGCGTAAGCAGGATATGGACAAAAGGAGATATTTTTCAGACACTTTATATATAATACTTTAAATGTGAGAGTATTATTGTAACTTATACAAATAGTCATTATGTATATGTTTTAATAGAAAAATAGAGGCATTTTTCATTAGCTATTGGCTTTATTTATTCCATTCTTGAGCTCAAAGTATCTTCAAATGTTTGGCTACTTTATAACAAAAATTAAGGGCATGGAAAGTCTTAAAGTAAATTCTATTCAGTGTTCAGAATAACTCTAGAAATGATAAAAGTGTCCCTTGAGTTCAGACTGGATGTTGTCACCTTGCTGTTTCCAGAGGGTCTCGTAGTAATTAATATTTTCAAGTTATTGCAGTAGATTTTAATCATTCTCCCATACCAAAAAAAAAAAGTAGAGGACATTACACCATTGATACTTAAAAAGATCAAGGCCATTTTGCTGCTTGGATAATTTGTACTTGAAGCTTATTTCCAACTCCACGTGATCAACCACAACCAATGATATTTTCTGGATAGAAAATGTCTGCTGTTCTTGATTCAGAATCTGCCTGTCCTTTTGTTTGTGTGGGGCTTGTGTCTAATGTTTTCTGAGGGTTTACTTCTGGCTCTGCACCATTAGGTTAATTACTGGAAGGTTTAGGGGTGCTAAGCTTCAAACCCTGGTTAGCCACATGCAAGCAGTGCCTTGCCCACTGTACTATTGTGTTAACCTCAGAATCTGCCGTCTCAACTGGAATCTAGGTGCTTTTACTTTTCATCTTTTCTTTGTTTGTACATAGGAAAACATTCCATTTGCGTCTTACCTATACTTTGATACCACCAAACTAATCAATATAAAAATTAATAGTTACAATGAAAAAATCTTAACTACCCTAAGAATTAGCTTAGGTTCTGAATATATGGAGTTTGAAGCCTGAATTCTAATATATTGTCAAAAATATTTCATATATTGGACCATAGAGATAGTACTGGAATTAAGTCACTTGCTTTGCCTGCAATCAACCTTGGTTTAATCCACAGCACTACATACGGTCTCCTGAGTATTGCTAGGTGAGATGTCCCCTCCTAAAAAATCAAAAACACAGTTTGAATTTTCCATGGGCTTTTTACTCTTTTTTCAACTCTTTACCATGGTGTTAAATGAACACAACTGATTCGATAAACAGAAAGTTGTTTTAGTTTAGTCTAACATTAATGAGGACGCTTTCCCAAATTAAGTGTTCCCTACTTGTCTGTTATACCATGTGGTCTACTGGAAAACAAATGAGATAATTGTCTAATACCAGAAATCATAACAGAGTGTTGGTGAGGATGGAAAAAAGAAGCAACAAGGTGGACAGAAAAGATTCATTTAAGAGAGGATAATGGAGATCTAAAAAGTGGAGTTATGAAAGAGAAATAAGCCTTATGGGGAAGGATGAAACCATTTATTGTTGTGAAATATGGGTACTTGACTGGAGTAGGAGCTAGTAACACTGGAACCACATTTTCCTACAGATTAGAATGAAATATAGAGGCAGATAATACTCACTTGTGTGTCTCACTAGTGGTTGGCACTCTGTATTCAAAGAAATTCTGTCAAAATCGAATTTGCCAAATGGTGGTAATAAATCTCCCATGACTTCCTTGTGTACCAATAGACCAAACTTAGTCAAATGGGACGGCCATATTTGATGGCATTCTAAAGGCATGAGTTTGTCTGTCAGACTGCAGACAGCTGTGTTCTGTGAGTGTTCATAAACTGTCTGTGAGCAATTGGACAAGCTGACAAAACATTGACATAAAACAATTTCTCAAGACGCAGCACTTTGTTGTTTGTTGTTTAGGAGATTCAAAGAAACGGGAAAGAAATGGGAAAGGTGCTGTGTTTACTATTAGATTATCAAATTTCATTCCAAAATGGATCACAAAACTCTATCTGTAAACTAAATGCAGTAAGTCAAATAACATGACACAATATTTATTTTTAATGCTTTCTGCATTAGAATTACCTAATTAGGCAATATTTAATTAATATCACTGACAACTCTCTACTAAAGACCAAATTAAAGCTATTTTTTTAAATGTCTCTATGCCAAAAACTTGAAATAGACAAAATATTTTGAAATGCTCAAAATACAATACATGGCTTATTAGTTTGAAATAATTACTGTATTTTCAAGCCAAAGCTGCAAGACCTATTTTAAGAAAACTTGCCTTCTTGATTTAGAAAATACAAAGAAATTAGTAATGCTTAAGCATTACTTAACAATAAGAATATTCATAGTGATGATGATAACACACACAAATACTGATATCAAGTAAACTTTGTCTTATTTTATGTGATTTGCATCCTAATTGTAAAAGAACAGAATCTCAGTGGTATTTTGATACTCATCTATGAAAAAAGGAATTTGTATCGACTTTTTAAATAGATAATGAATCCAAAGCTTGAGGAAATTGTATTGTTTTAAGAGCTAATGGCAAAACACAACCAGTGGAATTAGGATCTGAACATAGGTGTGTCTGAATTCATGCATTGGGCATTGCAGTTAGTACATATGGAATCTCCATGGGAGTTAGGAAGAGTGCCTCCCCTTGAGTTACTTTTATCTCCATCTGTTAGAAAATTGTTGTAATAAACCAATTGTGTCCATCAAGACAGCTTACTGCCATCTACCGGAAATGTGCTGCAATAAGTAGACAAATCACTGATGCCCAAGATATGAAAGACATGCTCCACAGGTAGCTCAGCAGGATCCTCGCCAGTTTTATTTTGTTTTTTTTTTTTAAAAACAGGATAACAATCTTCATTTTCTTAAATTTCTAATTTTTCCCTCTGAAGTCCAAATGAGATATGCATTGATCTGATACCAACAATCTGTTTATTCAACAATTTATTAATCATCTATTGTTTGCACTCAACACTATGGAAAAGATGAATAGTAAAAAATAATGTCTGGGGCCGGAGCGATAGTTCAGCGGGTAGGGCGTTTGCCTTGCATGCGCCGGCCCATGCTGGCCCAGGTTCGATCTCCAGCATCCCATATGGTCCCCCGAGCACCGCCAGGAGTAATTCCTGAGTGCAGAGCCAGGAGTAACCCCTGAACATTGCCGGTGTGACCCAAAAAGCAAAAAAAAATATAATAATAATAATGTCTGCTTTCCAGGAGCTCATAGTCTCTGTAGAAGAATAATCTAACAGTTTAATTATAACATGGAATATCTACAAGTTTCCTTATAAGACCCACCTACAAGTCTCTCTCTCTCAAAATATTTGTATAAAAATATATATAATATAATATCACTGTCTTCCCGTTCATCATCTATTTGCTCGAGCGGGCACCAGTAACATCTCCATATGACCTGTCTCATGCAAGTAAAGCCCAAGGGCACCTGCTTGCTCCAGGAACATAAAAAGCCTCAAACCATTCCATCAGGTCATGGGAATGAGGTCTATGATTGTTACTGTTATCTGGCATATCAAATAGACATGGGTAGCTTGCCAGGCTCTGCTCTGCAGGTAGTATACTCTTGTAGCCATCTCAAAATCCAGCATTTATTGATGAACCGCAAGGCCGCAATCGGCCGTGCAATCCGGTGTGATAGGCTGGTCTGCTGGGTGGAGTTCTGACAAGGGGGAAGTCCGGATGTGGAAAATGGAGGTCCTCATAGAGTGGAGGGTCGTCTGGCTTGTTGTGAGGCTCTGCTGGGGTGGCGGGCCAGGGCTAGAACCTGTCACCTCTCCCGGGCACCTCATGAGGTGATATATAATATCACAGCCTATATTATACATATAAAATATAATAAATATTATATATATATATATATATATATATATATATATATATATATATATATATATATATATACAGGGCTCATGGGCCTTGAGAAACAAATGACCCTCGACTTTAAATCTAGGTCCACATGTCCAGTGGGTTATCATTAGCGTATCAATAATCCTATTTTATTCTTTAATATATGTTTATTTTCTTTAAAAGATAATTTAATTTATGGGTCATACCCAGCAGTTTTCAGGACTTAATCTAGATTCTGTGCTCAGGGGTTACTTCTGGCAGGGCTCAGGAGACTATATGGGGTGCCAGGGATTGAACCTGGGTCAGCCTTGCATAAATCAAGCTTCCTGCCTGTTTGTACTATCTTTAGGCTCTTTTTTAAAAAATTATGGATCAATAACCTTCTGGTATCTTTTAAATCTCTGATCTTTGACTTTGCTGAGCTCATGTTCTTAACAAGTTATTGTATCTAATGAATTAATTAATAGCACAGTTCCTATTTATTCACTATTTTTAGTATTTTTAAAAAATTTATTTCTCCTAATGTAGGAAAATTTTACTTCTCTAAATGTAGGAAAATGTCACAATTGATACAATTTCTAGAAATAAAATCTATTTGATAACAAAGCTTCAATATTAAAGCGATTTATGTGAAAATTGTTCTATATGATCATGGGCTTGTTGAGTCCATGCCTAAGAAACTATTAAGATGTGTGTTGCTAGTTGAGACCATCTGCATTATTATTTCTCCTTGTGGAGTTTAGTCAGCTTCTATGTTAGTTTCTCATCTAACTGGGTGTGCCCCTACTGGAATTTCGATAGTGATGAGTTAGTCATATGTCGCCACATGAGTCAGCTGTTTCAGGATTTTGGCCTGGGCCAAAGAGTCAAAATGGTGGTGGCGTGGGGCTCACATTTTTCCTTAGACATAAAATGTTATAATATTGTTCCCATCCCTTATCTTCTGTTTTCCTTATATTGTCCACGTTTTCTTTCCCTCTAGTATATTTCCATAATCACTTCTACTTCATTGTTGTCTTAGTAATGCTCAGATGTTCAAATGTCGTAGCTGAACTGATAATGTAGGTGTGACCTCCGTGTTTTTGTCCTCTCTGCAATGACAGCAACATCCTTTCAAAGTGAATCTCTTCTCTGAGGCAATTTGATTTCTAGGAGATGAGACTGTATTTGAAAGTCATGCTACATTAAAACTCTCCTTCCTGCTTCTGAACTGTCTATTTTCCTGGCTACCAGTTCTTAAATCTCATTACATGCACTCATTCCACCACTTCTTTGGTTACTCTTAGTCATTGTTCTTTGCTGCTATTTGCATTCCTCAGTTAATGTAATTTCATATTAAGACATGACTCCATTCTGGCCCCCACGTCTCACCTACCATTTCCCCTGAGACTGTGGATGTCCTCTCTTTGTTTCAAACTACCTAATTTCCCAATGCATTACCCCTGATCCTGGGGTCTCACAGTATACCTTTCACTAAATGCATTATTTTATTCATTTTCCGCCCCCCTTCACAGAAAGGTGCATCCCTTTATTTGAGAGCTTTGGAGTAGTCTAGGTGCTACCCTGAATACCACCATCCCATTTCTTACCTGTCTTCTCCTGAAATGAAGTCTGCTTCTTGTACAGGACTTTCTTCTCTTGAAAAACTGTCCACTCCTCAGAGAAATATTGTTGTAAGGGAATTTGCAGAATTAATCAAACTGAAACCATCATAGGCAAGGAAGCAAGGATATTTAATTATTTAACATCAAGTTGGACCTTAACTGGGCAATCACCTGAAATCCTGGCCTAGAGCAGAAGTAGAGAGCACTTATATTGGGAGTTTTCCTGGCAACATGCCAAATTGTTGGACAAAAGAGAAAGGCAGCGGAAAAAAAAGGAGTTTCCCAATTGGTTATTTCATGACAATACACTAAGGTACATTGAGACAGGAGGGGCTTAACATGGCACTTAAAGGGGCCCTTTCCTAGCAGTGTTTGTGGTGGACATGTTGTTTTATTTATTTATTTTTTTTTCTTTGGGTCACACCTGGCAATGCTCAGGGGTTATTCCTGGCTCTGTACTCAGGAATTACTCCTGCCGGTGCTCAGGGGACCATATGAGATGCTGGAGATCGAACCCAGGTCGGCTGCGTGCAAGACAAATGCCCTACCTGCTGTGCTATTGCTCTGGCCCCATATATTCTGTTTTAGATCATATACATATACTAATAGAATACATATACTAACTTACTAATTGTTTCTGTGGCCATGCTCCTTCCTGCCAAGGTAACAGGTATGTTTGGGTCCTTCTGTTCTGTCCTGAATCATAACTTACGATTTATGACCCATTCATTTCTGCCCAGGTCCCAGATGGGCCACACAGAACTCCCACCTCTAGTTGCCTTCCTGAAAGCCTGTGCTTTGTTACCTGCTCATGTTTCTAACTTCTCATCACTAGAACAATAAATCAAAATAAGGCATTTCTCACTTCCAAGGGTACAGGAAAAGCAGAGCAACTTAGTTTAACCCTTATATTTCACAATCCAATCTCACTCTTCCTGCCACCAACCCCGAGGTTCAAACACTAATCCAATAGTTTGGTTTTAGGCTTTGGTCTTCTGCTTTCAGCAGCCTTCTGACATCTAGAACTGTTTTTCTGCCTGTCCAAATTGTGTAATTCTGGCACAAGAAGTCATTTCAGTACACAAGTGTACACACACATGCATTTAGCACACACACATGACACATGCATTTTGAGTTACTAGGGTGTTAACTGAAATGAGAACTAAATCTGGGCTCTACCTTTCAGAACACTCAGGTGTTTATTTGCACCATTGTGATGGTGTGATGCATGATAGGTCTCTGAGCTTGAAGTGAAAAACAGAGCCCATTTCATTGAAACTGATTTTTTTCTAAAACTTCTGGCTGAATGTGAATTTAAAACATGGCCATGTTGGAGCTGGAGAGAGAGTATAGAGGCTAAGGTGCTTGCCCTGAAGGCAGTCAACCTGATTATTTGCTCACCTGAGCACAAAGCCATGAGCACAAAGAACAGAGCCCTGAGCACCACTGAGTGCTGTTCAAATCAACTCCAAAGACAATGTTTTCTAAAAGAGACCAGCTCTGAATGTGAATTTTTATATTGAATATGAAATACTAAAGAAGCATCATTGTCAGAACTCTAGAATTGAATCTGTCCTTGCTTAAAGGAACATGAGGCAAAGTCATTTAGATCTGGAATCTGGGCATAGTTGGTTCCTGTCAAAGCTGGGTCAATGTACTTTAGCTGCCTGTTGCTGGGTTCCCTCACATGTGTGTGGAGAATAATAGAAATAATAGGAATGTTGCTCCCACTATAGTCTCTGTTGTGAAGATTATAAATTAGCAAGTGGTTTTGATAATACTTGTCTGGAAAATGGTCTAAAGCTTTAGCTAATAATATTGTCCTGTAACTCTAGTTCTGAGAAGCAATAGTATAAGGGTTAGTACATCCTTATATTGTCCTCGTGGCTTATTCTTTCTCCTTTCAATACTGAGATCACAAAAGTCACAGGTAGCCCAGAACACTTAGCATATCTTTCACATTTGAGCTACCACTAATAAGGCGAGCTATTTTAGGATCTTCATCATTAAACTTACCAGTCTCAACTACTGTTCTGTCTATCCACCTTTTTCCTTAATAGTCTGTTAGTTTATTCCCTTGCTTATTCTGAAGTTTTTGGAGGGGACCCACATGGTCGAAGAGTTATCCTCATAATCCCTATAGAATAGAGAGTATTAGCGCACTAAGGCCAAGATGACATTATAGGTGACTTATCTCAATTGAAATAAGCAAGATAAAGGTGCAGTTGAGGATGCTCTAATAATATATACAATAGAATGACCAGAACCTGTTTAACAATGATAAAGGAATAAAAATTGAGTACTTCATTAAAACCAACAAAGTGAGAAAATGACAAAGTTGTTTTGGTAAGAAAGTGGATAATGAACTCTGGTTTTCAGCATTGTCTTGCATTAGTGCAGGTATCCAGAAGATAGAGCTACCCTCTGAACTTCTCAAGTCTCCTACCTTCGGGTCTAGTTTGGTCTCCAGGTGCATATTCATGGAAGCAATGAAATATAATATGAAGGGCCGGAGCGATAGTCCAGCAGGTAGAGTGTTTGCCTTGCACGCCGGTCGACCCAAGTTCAATCCCCCGCATTCCATATGGTCCCCGAGCACCGCCAGGAGTAATTCCTGAGTAAAGAGCCAGGAATAACCCCTGAGCATTGCCAGGTGTGACCCAGAAAGCAAAATAAGTGAGTGAGTGAATGAATGAATGAATGAATGAATACATAAATAAATATGATATGGAGTGGGATCTATAGCCACTATGTGAGAAAATTAATTTCTTTTGTTCAAGCCCGCCATATTTGTTTACCTAATTGTTATCCTTTTCTTATTAAGAAGTTTGATGCTGACAGCTTTGTGTTTAGAATTTTGCTCCTCTCTCTGGGAGAGCAAGTTTTCTTAGTTTTTTCTCAAGTCAAATCCTCCCCCGTGCCAAATTTCTGTAGACCCAATTTAGCACAATTAGCTTTTTAACCTTTCTACTATTGCAAGCAGCAACAGATTCTGGAGTCTCTTTTTTTTTTGCCAAATAATGTTAGAAATATTTTTGCCCAGCATTAATTTTGTATGTAATTATTCACAGGGAGGAAGGTGAAATGAATTAAGGATTATATTTCTTATTTAGGTTATTTTTTCTTTTGCAGAATATATCCTATTCCCCCACCCTCACCTCCAAATTTCTCAGCCTCTTCTCCAAAACTCTGTTGCAACAATGAAGAATGTGAGCCCAAGTTTAGTGGTATTCTCATACATAATGAAAGAATGAGGCTTTTATACTATTGCCCAAATTCCAACTTGGAGATGGTATTTTCTGTGCCTTTAACAAAATCCTGTGCTTGGTTCTCTCAACAAGCTCCTGCTCCTGTTTTATTGTAACAATATTCCCTTGTTTGTAACAAATGTGCATGCGGAAATCCAGGGTGTGGTCCTTTAGGAGCTTGGCAAGTAGAAATGATTGGCAAGATGAGTGTTTGCTGAGTAAATGAGTTGATTAAAGAAGCTGAGGACTTTCAATCTATAGAAAGGATCCTGCGCAATATGGAAAAGGTTCACTCACAAGCAGAAGCAAACAATTACACAAAAGCAACTGATACTGGTCTTTAGTAGGAAGCATATCGCTGTGCATGTGGGCAAGGGGTATTGGGGCAGAGGGCAGATATGGGTGACACTGGGCGAGTGGTGAAGGGACGCTGACACTTCCCTTCACGTTTCAGTGGAGGGATGTGGTGTGGGGATGTCCTATGCATGAAACCCTGCCATTATCAATATTTTAAATCACTGCGCCTAAACATTCGCTTTTTTAAAAAAGGATGCAAGCAAAGTTAATTTAAAAATTAAAAAGATAGACACATTGGATCCCATAGAGTTCCCATCTCCATTTCATTTAGGAAGTTCTTTAAGGTTTAAGGTTGAACATTTTACAGTTAAAAAGAGAAATTGTATCCAAGTCACTTATCCCACTTTAGAATATCTTACTGGAAAAATATAGAACCACCGGTTTGGAAAAACGTCTGCACCCCTGGTTTGTGGCAGCAGTTTTTTTTTTTTTTCACAATAACTGAGAGTTGGAAACAACTTAAGAGCCCATGGGTAGATGAATGGCTGAGGGAGATGGTCTCTATACAGGATGGAACGCACAGGATTCAGCTATTAAGACAGGATGGGATGCGGCCATTTGCAACAACACTGATGGACCTCTGGATATTATGTTCAGTGAAGTATGTCAGAGGAGAAAAGACAAACAGCATTGAATTTTACTCATATGGGGCATAGAGACACAAAGTAAATAATGAAATAAGTTAAATAAAAAGCAAACTTTTGGACTATAAAATCAAACTCATGGTTTTGAGATGAGAAGGGCATGGGTGGGATAAATGGGGTGAAAGGATTAATTGCATGGGAAAGAGCATTAAGCTCTTAGTGGAGAATGTCAGCATTTTACTACACACATACTGAAACATGTATCATGTTATAATACAGATTTCCTCTATACAAACTAACACGTAGAAGAAAGAAAAGTTGCAGGATTTCCTTGTGATTCTCCCTCTCACCCTCACCTTTCACACTTTCCTCCCTCCCCGTCAGGTGCACACTCACAAACATGCACACACACACACACACACACAAACACGTACACACACAGCACCCCATGGAGATGCTCATAATGTCATTTAAATTTTTTAAATTGAATCACCATGAGATACACAATCACAAAGTTGTTCATGATTGAGTTATAGTCTTACAGCATTCCAACGTCTGGCCTATCACAGTGAACATTTCCTGCCCACCCCTATCCCTGTCTCTATAATCTGTGGCAGACTTTTCTCTCTCTCCACTACCCCCTTTTTTTCCTTTTTTAGGCAGAGTGGTTTGTGAGACTGTTGTTGAAAGGATATCAAATTTTTTTTTTTTGCTTTTGGGTCACACCCGGCAATGCTCAGGGGTTACTCCTGGCTCTCCACTCCTGATAGTGCTTGGGGGAACCTGATGGCATGCTGGGGATCAAACCCGGTGGGCCCCGTGAAAGACAAATGTCCTACCCGCTGTGCTATTGCTCCAGCCCCTCAAAATGTTTTTTAAAAAGAGTACTAAACCTCCCCCACAAATAAGCTGCTATTCCTTTCTGGGACTTGGGATAGTACTGGGGTAGGGAGACCACCTTCCACCCAGCCCACCCAGGTTTGGTCTTTGGTATCTTCCCAGATGGTCTCCCAAATCCCACGAGGAGTGACTCCTGAGTTTAGAGCCAGGGTAACCCCTGGCCACTGCCTGGTGTTAATCCCCAAAAAAAAAGAGGAAGTGGAGAGAAGGGACATCAGTCACCATGCTGTCCCAGAGATAAATCATGCTGCCAAGATTTGAACCAGGCCCCCCAGCTCCAGTGTCTTGCCGCCTTGCCCTTGACACTGGATGCAGCTCTCTTCCCTTTTGTTTTATATTGTGTTTTTAGGCCACCCTGGCTCTGCTCAGGAGTCGCAAGGTGGTGCTTGGGGCCCATGGCTGTTGCAAGGATTCCAACCACACACAGCGATGGCGTAATGCTAGACAGGTGCCTTAACGTTTGTGCTTTCTTTCTGGCCTTGGCTTCTTCAATTTTTTCTGTTCATCTGCCACGGTTATTGTCTCTTGGCAAACTCAGCTTAGTGAAAGAAAAAAAAGCGCTATAATTAAGATATTGAAGATAATTTGTTCTCATGCTGTTGAACCCATTAGCTATTTACGAGACTTCCTGTTAATGGCCCATCCTGAACAGCCCCCGCCCCCTGGCCCTACCTCTTCATTAGGGCTCCCCATTAATTTCTCACACAACACCCAGAGCTCTGTAGTTTTTATGACAATTTATTATTGTACATTCATTTGAGCAATCATTTGCTTATTGTCTAGTAGATTTTAAACTCCACGAGGACAGATGGAGACCCGAGGAGAGTTTGCCTGCACCTGGCTCCAAGCAGGCACTTCGTAAATATTTGTGGGATTAATGAGTCAGGACTTCATTAACTTTACAGAGTGGTCACCTTATAACATTTGAACACCCACAAAATAGCACACATGAGTAGAAGTTCGCTTTCAATCAAACGCCACCTTCTCTGTAAGGAAGGGAATGTGGGAAGAACAATTAGGCTCATGTAAAGGACTTTCACAGAGCCTTCAAGTTTCCCACACAGAACAAGGATTCCTTATGAGAGTTTGAAAAAAAAAAAACATTTTTGTGACTAAAAGCCTTCTTCAGTTTGTCAGCATAAACGTAGAGTCTCTGAATATTGTACCTGGACAGGGCTGGACTGTGGAGTTTTCGGAGCCAATATTTCATAACATCAAGACAGTGGGCACTCTTGTTTGTCCTGGAACAAAATAGTGTTGAGAAATCTCAGAAAAAAAAGTTGCAAAATAACGGCACCATAGTGATAGTATGGCAGGAAGAGTGTTTGCCTTGCACGTGGCCAACCTAGGTCCAACCCCCCAACATCCCATGCTGGTTCCCTGAGCACGGTCAGAAGTAATTCCTGAATGGAGAGCCAGAAGTAACCCCTGAGCATAGCCAAGTGTGACCCAAAAAGCCAATAAGAAAAATTACAAAATGTGACAATATGGGTGTTCCCTGTTTGGGAGTGAAAAGTGTAGGGGAAATGTTAGAGGCCATACAGTACTTCCTAAAATCATAGGTGCAATTTCATTTGCCTTTCCTGCTAAATGATTGCTTAGCTCTTTTTACAAACTGTGTTTGAACTGCTTTGACACAGGTGAGCTTTGATAATCCAAGTTAGCTTCAGAGCTTTTGGTTCTTTCTGTTTTAGCTGGCAGATAAATTATAAATTTAAAATACATGTCATTTCTCTAAAATCATTATATGGTTTAGGTTTCTCACCAATTCAAAGTGCCCTTCTTATTCCCTCCTTCCTGCTGTTCCCTTGTTCAAATGTAAGAAGATTACTGTAATAAAATGATTCCTATTATTTGCCCCAAAGAATAAAGATGCAGAGTTGAAAACAAAATGCAAAAATGGAGGTTGTCATACAGCTAGAAGGATGGTGGTAAATTACACAATCTTATTGTCAAGAGAGCACCTTGTCTGCTAAAAAAAAATCCCACAACAAATCAGAAATTCTACTTGGACACCCTAGAATTCCCTTTAACTGGCCTCGTGGTAAGATCCTTGCACTGTTTCCTATTAAGATCTCTGCATCCTTCCTGCTCAGACTTTCTTAAGTCTAGTGGCTTTAGGGGAGGAGCCTGTGCAAGGGAGCTATGGCAGCCAACAGTCATAAGAGTTTTCTCTGTGAGTGTGGCCTTCACAGGGCTCAGGTGAACTGCAATCTGGACTGTGCTTCTGATGGCAGTGGCAAGACTCTAAGCAAATCACTTCAGTTTCATGGATTCTCATCCGTGAAATGGGGCTATGAGCATAGGGGCTGGAGCGATAGTCCAGCCGGTAGGGCATTTGCCTTGCACGGCCGGCCCGTGCTGGCCCGGGGTTCGATCCCCGGCGTTCCATATGGTCCCACGAGCACCGCCAGGAGTAATTCCTGAGTACAGAGCAAGGAGAAACTCCTGAGCATTGCCCAGTGTGACCCAAAAAAGCAATAGATAGATAGATAGATAGATAGATAGATAGATAGATAGATAGATAGATAGATAGATAGATAGATAGATAGATAGATAGATAGATAGATAGATAGATAGATGATAGATAGATAAGTAGGTGAATGAATAAGTAGGTGAACAAATAAATAAATAAATAAATAAAATGGATGAATGAATGAATGAATGAATAAATAAATAAATAAATAGAAGAAAGAAAAGGAAAAAAGAAAAGAAATGGGGCAGCATAAACTTTCTGGATTTGATCTTTTCCATGAACTCAATTGAGGCATTAGTGACTTGTGATGGTGGTTTAAACTGTACATGCCCTCGTATACAACAGTCTTGAAGCTTGCAAAAAGATTCTAGATGCAATTCCTAGGGGGGTTACTTTCTTCTTTCTTTCCCTTCTCCTTCTCCATCTACTTTTTTTTTCCTCCCTCCCCCTCCTCCCTCCTCTCCCCCTCTTCCTCCTCTTCCCCTCCTCCTCCTTCCCCCTCCTCCTCCTCTTCTGCTTCTTGTTTCTTCTGCTGCAACAGCTTCTGCTTCTGCTTTTCCTGCTTCACTTCTTCTTCCTCCTCCTCCACCTCCTAGTCTTAGTTTTTCTCCTCTTCCTTCTCCTTCTTCTGTCTCTTTTCCTCCTCTTTCCTTCTTCTTCCTCTCCTCTTATTTCTTTCTTTTATTGGTTTTTGGGTCACACTTGTTGGTGCTCATGACTTACTCCTAACTCTGGGGTGCCAGGGAGTAAATATAGGATATTTCTTAGTGAGAGTCTTGGCTTGCCTGTTCCCTGACATTGGCATTCCAAGTCCAGGGGAGCAAAGTTCTTTTAGTTCAGTCATGCCTGAGCCCAAAGCCCTGGTTTAGAATTATAGTTATTCTTTTTACACATTTAAAAAATGGTTAAAACTCAACAATACTAACATCCCAGTAGGAGCATGCCAGATTGGGCGGGATGTAACACAGAAGCAATTAATCTCAACTAACAAATACATTAATACAGAAGGATTAACTTGCAACAACTGCTTACTAAAACCTTAGACAAGGACTTAATGTCCCTATGGCGAGATACAATTTTCACAAATTTCTTTTATTTTTTTACTGAAGTGGTTTTTGAACATTCCATTAGCAATTTAGTGGTAACAAGTAATATAAAATAAATTATTGTGGTCCTGTTATGGAAGCAGGCTTTCCCAGGTGGCTGGGAAAATGGAGGTGAGAGTGACAGTGATGGTGGGATTGGTCTTGGAATATTTGATGGCTGTAACAAATCATCATGAACAATTTCGTGAACCATAGTGTTTAAATAAAGTGAGAAAAAATATAATGGTCACTGGCTTTCTAATCAATGGGAAATTAGAAGTAGCCAAAAAAGAAAGTGAATTGCAAATATTATCAAAGCAAAACAGAAAAATAGATGATGACATAGCAAAGATGGGGACTCAGAATCTAACTTCTTTCCCTTCCTCCTCCCTCCAACACAAATCTTAAAGACAATTAATTCTTGACTCAGATGTAAACATGCCTTTTAATCACCCTTAGAGCATGGTTGCCTCATAGCACAAACCAATGGCAAGAAGTATCTGGAGGGCACACCGTCACTTCCTCCACCTGTGTCCAAGTAGACATCAAAAATAATCTTGACACCCTTTTAATTGATTCTAATATAAAATACCCTTGTATTAGTTCCACAATAATATTCAATAAAGTACTTAATTTGGTTGCAGATGCCTACTTACATTAGCTGAATCTATGAACTAAAATTCATTTTTTTTCATTTTCATGTAAAGGACAGATGGCTGTTTAAAAGGACAAAAATACCAATAACTCTAATGCTATCCAGATATCCCTTTATGGATATCCAGACTGGTGAATATTGTACAATACTTTATCCAGGCATTGTAATCCCCTTCATATTAGAGAAAAACAAGTTTTCCTACAAAGGTCACATGTGTTGGAAGCAAGGTCATTTGGCCTTGGAGTCATTTACAAATGCTACCCCCATCTATAATTTATAAGCTGGTGAATTTGTCAGTGAATTATCATGCCATTTTATAGATGAAGAAACAAAGACAACAAGGCTGAAAAACGTGCCCAAGATCCCAAAATTAGCAAGATGTTGGTGATGACAATCAGCAATAAAATGAAGCTTTGCCTATAGTGTTGACCACAGAAGAAACGTAGATGTTGTTCTGTCAGAGTGTTTCTTGTAAGCAAGATGAGGTGTCCAGTGTTTGGGATTGGCATTTAATACCAGGAAGTTTTATAAATTTGATCGTTTTAAAGTGGTCAATATAAGGTTGCTCAGAACTAGTTCTATATTTTCTCTCAGTTTATTGAGAAAGGATAAATTTCACCTTTTCTAAGTGTACAGTAACTTGTGCATGCTCTATTAGAATGGGAAGGCTCCATATAGTGGACAGAACAGTAGATACCCCAGCCAATCTGTGAGAATTTAGACAAAATCCTACCTTCCTCATTTCTAGAAAGGGTAGTTCCTGGTCACAAAAAGGTATGAAAATAAATTCAGATAATTAACAAAAGTTTTCTTTAAATATCTGCAAAACACAAGCATATGCACGAAATACAGAACCCTACACTTCTTTATGCATGTATGATTTATGATCATAGTAATTTAGTTAAGTATCTTCAAGTATTCCTTTAATTGAGGGCACTTGATAGTCATTGATTTCAGGCATGTTTAAAAGCAATAAAATGATGTTTTTGAACATAATTTGTCCTTTATATATGTTTTGCATATCCTCCCCTCACTTGATGTCAATGAATGTTCATTTGCTAAATTCATACCCGTCATAATTTATATATTGATTCAACTATGTTTATTGGGTGTATTCGCTGCATCAGCAAATAAAAATAAAACAAGCACTCTCCTTTTTTGAGTCTTTCATCTTAATCAAAGCTTTGATGTTGGAATAGAATGGTGGTTACCAGATATAGAATGACTGCATTTATTTGCATGACATAAATATATATATATATATATATATATATATGATACCAATAGCCAAGGTCAGGTGAAACATGGATCAGGAGGTTTTGTCAAAGGTGGAAATTATCACAAACGTGTGGAAGTCAGAGGCTAGGTAATACAGAGAATGGAACAGTGTGCTAATAATTGTCAAAAGTGCTAATACCAACCTAGAACTGAGAATTAAATACAGGCAAAAAGATATACATGACAACCTCTTAATGTATGTATTGTAATCCACAATGTGGAAGGGAAGGAAAATAGAGAAAGAGAGAGAGAAAGAGAAAGAAATAAAGAACCTGACACAGAGGTAGGCTAGGGGGGGGGGGGTGGGAATCGGGGACATTGGTGGTGGGAAATGGGCACTGGTGGAGGGATGGGTGCTGGAACACTGTATGACCAAAACCCAAATATGAACTTCATCTTATGAACATCTTTGTAATTGCATAACCCACGGTGGTATAATAAAATATTTTTTAGAAAAAAAATGGTGGTTACCTTTGGGCATTGATTAATAGAGTCTAGAAATATAGCTATAGAAAAGGACAATGTTGGACATTGCTGGACTTGTGTTAATCATAATAGCAACTACTAAACAGGATCACAAATGCTATTTCAATAGTTGTTTTATGACTTTTGCAGAGGTTTTGATTAAGACTGTGATATTATAAAAATGGTTCTTTTGCATAAAAAATTTGGATGTTTTCCCAGTAACATATGCCTTCATCCCATACCAGATACATAAAAAATTCTTTTTTAGTCTTAGTGATTTGGTATGAATATTAACAGGGAAAACTGGATAGTGTTGGGCTACTGCAAAATATCATAGCATTTAAAGCTGAGAAATATTTAAATCCAGACCTGTTCCTGCCTTAATAACTTCCATCTGCAAAGTAGAAGCTGAATTCCAAGTCTTTTCTTTCACCTGTCAAATGAATTAGTCAGTGACTATTCTTCTTCTTGATATCTTGTCTTTAATCCCTAAGGCATACTGAAGACTCAGGGGAATTTGGGTGTGGGAGGAAAAATTATGTAAAAGCTATTTCCTATAACTTGATTCACTGCCTGTGTCTGATTTGTACCTTTGTTGCTTTATTTTTCTAAACATGTGTCGGTTCATTTGTATCATTCAACCAATACTTATTGAATGCCTCCTATGTGTCAGACATTTATAGTTTCTGCTTTTCTCTTCATTTGCTCCCCTTGAAATATATATTCCAATCTGTAGGTCTCTGAGTTTAAATAAGCATTCACTACCTGGCCCACTCATCTAAAAAAATAAAAGTAGCCTTCCCAATCAAAAAGCAAGTTTCACTGTTCCAATGATTATTTCCTGGATGTATGAGCAAGGGCTCATTGAAGGAAGAAACAGGAGTCCCTTTGTAGAGATTATATTTTTATTCATCAGCCTGGCAGTCTTCATCTGTCTTTTTATTTCAAAGTGCTTTCACTTATACCATTGAAATATGGCTCTGAGTCTAGGAAAACTCTTCAGCATAGTACTTCTTAAATATCCTATAAAATTTTACACAAATAATTTATAAATTTCTTTGTCAGGATAGCACAAACCTTCTCTATGATCATTCAAGATGAGGGTGAGTTCTTAGGAAAAAATCCCTAATAGCTCTCTAAATTTTCTTCTGCTTTTTATTAAAATCGCATTCATTGTTACATTTCCTAGGTTTTAGGGATGCATCACTAAAAAATAGCCATGTGTATGTATATTCGACATTAATTTCACCATTCTGTGTGGAGGTGATTTTTTTCTCCTCAACAGAGATCCTCCTAACATAACAGACTCATCCCTTCACCCAGTTCTAGTCAACCAGCCCATGATGATGCTTTATGAAATTTTGATCTAAACAAAGATTAAGACTAGAGCAGAATTTGTGCACATTATAAGAGGTGGTGTGCTACTAAAGGAGGTGATGTGCACCTTACAAGAGGTCATTTTTATTTACAAATAAAGAATTTAGACATATAAACTTGGACCCTGGGCTGTTGACTTAGTTTACTGAATCAGTCACCATGTTATCAAAGACACACTTTCTGTCTTAAACCTTGAATGTAGCTACTCTTCCTTAAAAATTGATCTTGGTGACTTCTATCATGACTTTGAAATGCAGCATAGGTCTGTATACATGAAAAGCATCTGTTGAATTGGGTTAAAATATATTTTCTACCACCCAACAATTTGTGGGTTAATTGAAAACCCACAAATTGTATATTTTCCTTCCTTACCTTCTCTTTCAGTTGAGAAATGAAGCAATGAAGATAGCAGATGTAGAAGATATCATCAGTAATTCTGGTACAATTTTCAGAGAAACTGGCTTATATCAGTTGGAAAATGGTTTTCCTTATATTTATAGTCAAGAACGAATAGCCTACTCATTCCATTAGTTGTGACATTTGTTCATTGTGCAGAACAGAGCATAACCCTGGAGAAACTGAATAGGAAAGACATTTTTTGAGATCTTGCATCCAAGAAAAAGGACAGAAACAGGCTGGGCTACACAAGACCAGTGTTTCCTTTTCAACTCTCAGTTCTCTGACCAGATTTCTTGCCTGCATCCCCTGAGGAATGAAGAGGAATAGAGTAACAAGAAATAAAAGCTTAGGAGGAATTCTTTGGAGGAAGAATCCATTTGCAACAATTTATATCTACTATCTTGATTATTTTTTTCATAAATTTTTTCCATCTTTGACTTCTGGCTAGTGAAGGTAAAATAAGCAAAACCTCTCCAAAGTTTTATGCTACATGGAAAAAAATCAAAGATATTCTCTAGCAGCTTGCAAAAAACAGAGGGAGTTCTGGGACTTATAAAACATCACTTGACAACTGATACTATCCACCAGTAAGATGTTCACATCTCCACAGTCTAAAATTGCATAAATGATCACCCTGGTTATCAGTTCATACATGTTTACAGTGGCCTGTGGCTCTGGGAATTATACTCTTGGATTTCAACAAATCCATCATCTACCAAAAATTCATCATTTTAGCAAATCCTCACATCTACAAAAAATTCATCCACAAAATCCCTCTATAACAAGTCTTGGGTAAAGTCTAGCAGTCAATTGTGTTACAAGATGTTAAATGGAGTGTGGGTAGTCTTGAAATATAATAGTGATGAATTGTTGGAAAAGGGATGTCTCCTTTCAAATCTGTTTCCAACAATTATCTCACCATGTTGCCCACTACAATCTTTCTTGTTTGGAACACAAATCTTTGCTTTCAACAGAAATGCCACAAGGAGTAGCTCATGTTTCATGAAAGCCCATTCTCTTATCCAGGGTCGGTACCCTGCAGTAGCAAAGCAGGTAAGCCATGAAGAGTTTCGGGCTGGATAGAGAAGCTGTAGCATTACCACAGTGATGGTTCTGAGAACCCCATCCATTACCATGCCGCCCATCATGAGAGAGCTCTCTAATGACAGCTGCAGGCTGTCAGGTGCTGCACCCCTGGTACTGGATGCCATGATTATTCTCATCTCTGTTGACCACAGTAGACTCTAACTTACTCAACATTTACTTCAAGTCACATTTACTTAGCACTGTCAAATGTGTGTACATACATAGGCATGTACAAGCTTGTACACATACACATGCATACCCATGTACATAAATATAAAGCTGGTTGGTGGCTATTACTGGGAAATGGAAGCTCTGATATATCATTTTACTACATCTGTGAAACAGAGCTGATGTACAGTTTATCCTCATTGAACTTAGAGAACCTAGTAGAGTCAGAGAAATAGCATAGCAGCAAGGGTTCTTGCCTCCACGCTAGTGACCCAGGTTCACCCAGCACCACATAGAGTCCCTCAGGTCTTTCCAGGAGTGATCCCTGAGTGCAAGCCAGGAGTAAGCACTGAGCACCACCATTTGTGGCCCCCCCAAAATCCAAAAGTAAACACATAAATACTTTTAGTAGCACAGTGTCTTTGGATATGGTCTCTGTATTATTTGCATCCAAAAACACCTAGAATTGTTAAAATAATTATTCAAAATGGCAGATGCTATCATTGCAGTTCTCCTGAAACAGGTGTTTTGGGTTATGATACCTGGGAACTTCCAGCTCAATGTACGTCCCAGGTGTAAAGAATCATTGTTGGTGTTATAAATACTGGAACAGAAAAGTGAAGTTTGTCCTTGGAGTTGCAGAGAATGGATACAGCTAACTCATAGAGGGAAATCAGAGAGAAAGAAATAGCTACCCAGAAAACTAAAGGCAAGAAAAG
>JAJIBD010033242.1:0-13861 GCA_021461705.1 Cryptotis parvus | reverse complement strand
CATATTACTGGCCTGGATTCAATCCTCAACCACCCCAAATCACTTCCTGAACTCTTCCAGGGATGATTTCTGGAGCACAGAGCCAGGAGTAAGCTCTGAACACCACTGCGTGTCCCCACCAAAAAAAAAAAGTTCCCAAAATCCATATTTTCAACCTAACTATAATGACTCGCTAGCAAATATTTCTAAAAAAACACAAATATTAAAGATGTAGCTATTATATATATGGAATAATTTTGAAAATATTAAGACACCAATTTCACATTAGCCAGAATTATACTGTTTTTAGTAAAAAGTGTCTCCCTCCCACTATTAAATCATTTAATTAAACTCAGTTATTTAAAAAGCTCAAAATTTCATGCAGTCTTAATATATTTGTGTAAATATATTTTTAGAAAGGTGAGTTGTTAATAATTTTGATACAACATGCTTGCCGCTCAATTGCACATAAACACAGTACTGTGAAATATTGTCATGGTTACCTGCAAAACAGCAGGATGTATGTGGGTGAAAGACAAGGTTCAAACAGTATAAGAATAGGTTCTTTAACTGAAACCAAAGATTATGGACAGAGAGAAAGGTGGATAAAGGGAAGGGAAGTGTCAGTAGATCAGTGTTCAGCTGGTTTAAAATAGATCACTGGCTAAATAATTACTTTCTCTAGACATGATTTGGTATTTATTAGCTCCAAATAGCTGTATCTGATATTTCTTTCTCTATGTAGTTAACCCACAAGTAAGCAAGTCAATATACAATATTTTGAAGGAGGCGGCACACCCAATGGTATCCGGTCTTATTTTTGGCTCTGTGTTCAGGAGTTACATTCCTCCCTCCTCCCACCACTATTAGTGCTCAGGGACCGATAAATGTGGCTAGTAATTTGAACCATGCAGTGGCATGCAGGACAAGTGCTCTGTGCTCTATGTCATGTACTAGTTCTCAGTCTATATATTTTTAATAAGCAGAATTGTTTGAGAAAATGATGAGCACATTCATTAATGTATTCTGTGCTCTGCCTAGGAATTTTAAGATTATTGAATTACTGATAATCTAGTATTGCAAGCATTGATATATTTATCTGGAACTGTGATTTCTGTATTTAGAGTTCTTATAATGATACTTTGTTGTTTATTACAATCATCCTTAAAAATGTTTTTATTGTTGTTCAATGTCTTAGTTTTTGCTCACATTTTACAAAATCTAATAGGAAAGCCTCTTCAATAAGTGGTGTTGGGAAAACTGGGCAGCGACATATAAGAAAAATGAATTTGGACCTGTGGCTAACACCATGCACAAAAAATCAGATCAAAAATGGATTAAAGATCTCAATATCAGACTTGAATCCATAAAGTACATTGAAGAAAATATAGGAAAACCCTCCACGACATTGAAGCTAAAGGCATCTTCAAAGGTGAAACATCACTAACAAAAGCAAACTAGAAGAAAAGATAAACATATGGGGACTACATGAAACTAAAAAGCTTCTGCACCTCAAAAAGAAACAGCTGACTAAAATACAAAGGCAGTCCACAGAATGGGAAAGAATATTCACCCAATATCCATCTGATAAGGGGTTAATATCCAGGATATATCAGGCACTGGTAGAACTTTTACAAGAAGAAAACAAACAACCCCATCAAAAAATGGGGGAGAAGAAATGAACAGAAACTTCAGCAAGGGAAGAAATTCGAATGGCCAAAAAACATATAAAAAAATGTTCATCATCACTAATCATCAGAGAGATGCAAATCAAAACAACAATGAGATACCACTTTACACCACAGAGACTGGCACATATTCAAAAGAGCAAGAACAACAAGTGCTGGCATGGATGTGGGGAAAAGGGGACACTCATCCATTGTTGGTGGGAATGCCGGCTGGCACAGCCTTTTTGGAAAACAATATGGACATTCCTCCAAAGACTAGAAATTGAACTCCCATTTGACCTAGCCATACCATCCTGGGAAGCCAAAAATACGCAGCAGAAACACCATCCCTACTTTTATGTTCATAGCAGCATTATTCACAATAGCCAGAATCTGGAAGCAACCAGAGTGCCCGAAAATCGATGACTGGATAAAGAAGCTTTGGTACATCTACACAATGGAATATAGTATTCCATTGAAATTGCAGCTGTTCGAAAAATGAAGTTATAAAATTTGCCTATAAATGGATGGACATGGAGAAGATTATGTTGAGTGAAATTAGCCAGAAGGAGAGAGACAGATACAGAATGACTACATTTATTTGCATGGCATAGATATATTTGTGCATATTGTGATGCTAATATCCAAGGTCAAGTGAAACATGACCTTGTATCGGAGGTCTTGTCAGGGGTGGAAATTGTTGCAAACGTGGGAGTCAGAGGCTGGGTAGGACAGAGAATGGAACAGTGTGCTGACAATTGTCGAGGGTACTAGTGCCAACCTAGAACTGAGCATTAAATACAGGCAAAAAGGGATAGTCATGACAACCCTTTAATGTATGTTCTGTAGTCCATAGTCTGGAGGGGAAGGAAGGGATTGAGAGAGAGAAAGGGAAAGAAATGGGGAACCTGCCATGGAGGCGGGCTGGGGGAGGAGGGAGGGAACCGGGTAGTTGGTTGTGAGGGATGGGCACTGGTGTAGAGATGGATGCTGGAACACTGTATGACCAAAACCCAGGTATGAACCCCTTTAATTGTGTATCTTTGTGATTGTGTATCTCACGGTGGTATAATAAAATACTTAAAAAAAAGAAATTTCCAACACCGAAATTGAGCCTAGCTTCCTTCCTGCTAATATTTGGCCTATGCATATTTGAATGTTCGGTATTCAGAGGAGATTAGGGATATGGTCGGTGGTCATGTGGTGCCTGGAATCGAACTTGGGGTTGTATTCTAATGAAACCTGCCTTCCACTGCTCTGAACTGTATCTCTACTCACCTTCAACATCTACTTTCATCTGACTATATGTGTACGATAAGCTTATTGTTTCAATTTTTCCTTTCAACAAACTTCTGTTATTATGTATACAATTTTCTTTGTATTTTAAGGGTAGATCAAATAGTAATGAAGGAAACGTTGAGAGAACTCTAGGTAATTTGTTAATTATTCAACTAATAGCTAGCATTTTTCAATTGTCAATAAAGCAGTGAACAAAAAAAAATGATAAAATATGCTTTCTATTATTGGGAAAGCCAAAGAATACAGAATGAAACATGCACCAGAGACAAATGAAGTGAAGTCACTGCACTGTTAGGTTGAAGATCATAAATGCTGTAGAAGAAATGCAATGCAAAAAAAACCTCCTCATTGACAAATATTATTCAAGCCAAAACAGGATATGAGTCTATTTTTCCCAAATTGAATAAGAGAATAACTAAAACAATTGTCTATAGGTCCAGTTTAATTATAGCACAAAATGAGAAACACTGATAACCAAAGAAACAAGGACTCTTTCACAAAAAACTATGGATCCTTTTGATTCAGTTTAAATTGCCTAGTCCTGTACAACATCTCAATAGTTCATAATCTAACATTATTTTTACCTTCTAATAGCCTTAAAGTTGCTTTAAGAAATACATAGACATAGGTTAAATAGCCCAATAAAATAAAATTTTCCAAAAATATGTACCTTCAGTTGCAGGATTAGATTTATGAAGATATTATTTCCATAGTGTTTGTTTAATCATTTTCCTCCAACAGGTATTTTAGTACTACCATCATTGCAGTTTAAACTGATGCTAAAGATGTATGGGAAAGAAACTAATAAGAAGGAAGCTATGGCATTCCTATTCCCAGAAGAAAAGCTTCAAGCTTCAACAGTACAGGTTTCCTCTAGGGTCCAATTATAACTGAGCCAATTATATCATTGATGTATTTATGCTTCTTCACTATATGCCTTAGAATATACTTCTTTCCTGTATGCCTTGAAATAAAGAATTGCACAGGTATATGTAGGAATTTACTAATGCATATTTCAGCAATACTTCATTCATTTATAGCATTTTCTATCTAAAGAGGGAAATGGTAACTAGACATTTTTCACTAGCTTTTCAAATAAGTTCACATTTATAGAGATGTTAAAGATCAGGCTGCTAGCTCTAATTAAGTCAGAGCCCTCAAAAAGAAAGAAGAAAGAAACCTAGTTTAACAAGATTTCATTTAATAAGATTTCGTTCTTAGAAAAACTAATACCACAATTCAGCTATATCCTCTGATCTATCTGCAAGTAAAACAAACAAACAAAAAAACCAAAACTTTAAAGAATAGGAATCTGAGATCTCATTTGCAGCCTATTGACCCCAAATCCATAGTGTTGTTGTAAACATGCTGTGCACAAAAGAAAAAGATATTACTGCATACTAGATCCTCGCTTGTTCTAATATCTGAAAATAAATAAAAAGATTAGAAGAGTAATACAAAATTTGCAAAGGAAAAATCTTTCCTTACGTAATTTTGGTGTGACTTCTCTGAAAAGTGAATTAAACTGTTATTCTTGTTTTTCCCCATAAAACCTGTTTTAATACCAGCTGGATTTTCGCCTAAGAATGTAATTTATAGTGAAAAGAATTTGAAGAAATTAACACAAAGACTCTGATTCTTGCTTTTCTTCAGAATGTACTCAGAACATATTCTATGATAACTAGAGAGTATTTTTTAATTCAAATAACGAATACTTTATAATAGACATATTCATATTTTTAAAAGAGGGGAAAAAGAAATTCCTCTGTTCCAAAAAGCTCAATTATAGGTTTTAAGGTTAGGTTCTTAGGAAGTTCACTGGCCAAGAAATTTAAGATAGTTAAAAGAGCATCAAGACTTGAATTTTCTGATAAACATGTTTTATTATAGAGAAAAATTATTTCGAAACTTGTTAAATAAAGTTGGATTTGACATTAACAAACACAAATATATATTTAATATATATATACATATTTATAAAGAGCACCCATATATAATTAATACGGACAAGAAGGCAGACTGAAAATTTAAGCTTAACTCATTTCTTTCCCACCAATCATATTAAAATAATAAACAAAAAGGTCAGATAGTTGCCAGCTAAAAACAGGAAGAAAAAGAACAAAAAGACTGTGGATCAGCAGGCAAGAGGTTCTGTCAATTTTCTGTATTTGGAGAATGCCAAGAAGCATGTTGTGAAAATGCATTGACTAATTGTGTCAGAAGAAATGAAGAGGAGGGAGTCCAGACTTGATAATAGAAATGTTACATTTTCCTGGGTTCTCTCGTACACTTCACACCCCTCCACATACACAACAGTTTGCTGTTGTCCTGTAGCCAATGAAAATTCCATTCAACAGAGTACAGTTTTCTAAAAACTTTAGATTTCCAGTGATATTAAGTTAATTAAATCTAATTAACTTTAGATTTCCAGTAAATTAATCATAGTGAGTAGCAAAAAATTCTGGAATTTAGGGCATTTTCATTAAAGTAGAATCTCTGACTCTATCTTGAAAGCATGGGCCAACATACTTTATGCAGACAGAAAGAGTATCCCTTTCCCTTTCTTGTTTTAGTCTCTGACCATTATGTGTTGATAACCAGGGTTACTGAAATAAGACTCAAATAAGAATTTACATGAGGGGCCGGAGCGATAGCCCAGCGGGTAGGGTGTTTGCCTTTTTTGCGCTGGGCCAGTCCATGCCGCCCTGGGTTCGATCCCCCCGACATCCCATATGGTCCCCTGTCGGGCGCCCCGCCGTCCCCTGACAGTGCCGGGAAGCGAAGTTCCCTTCTACCTCCGCCGGCGGCGAGGAATGGATGAGCACTCAGGGATCCGGCGAGGTTTTAAAAGACTTTACTTATCACAGGTTCAGGCATACAAATCAGCAAAAGGAAAAACCCGATGCTTAGGATTCCAGGCTAGAACCCCAGCCACGTGTAGGCCAAGATGGCGACCACCACGTGCAAAAGGCTTTGGGAGAGGAGAAGAACACTTCCAAGCAGGGCGACCGCTCACAGCGAGCACAGCCCCCAAAGAAGCGCCGCGAGAGTGAAAACCGGCTAGTTTATATCCCTTCAACTCAGACCTTCCTCCCATTGTTATGGAAAGCAGGGAGTGTTAAATGTCCTTAGATAATCCCTCCCTGCACCTCACCTAGGCCCTTTAGTGTGCTAATGCAGCGGCCCTTAAAGGAGTCCTGCAACAACTCCCCCTGATTAGTTTACTAATAAAAAATTGAAAAGGTAAGAAATATTTAGTAATGTACAGAAAATTAAGATAAGAAAAAAACAATTCGAATTACAAAATGATAATACATGTTACTTTAGGATCCTAACTTGTTTTTGGACCCAAAGCAAAGTTCAAGACAAAGTGTTTTTAGCTGTCTGATTATAACGGACTATCGTTTGCACTGTCCATAATTTGTGAGAGTCAATTTGCTATATTTTGTGTAAAGTCTGTGGGGCTACTTTGGAACAGCAATAGCGGTGATCATATGAGTATGAGTCTCTGGAGAGCAGCGATCAGGAACTCGTTGAATTGTCAGGAACACTGGATCGGGTCTCATGAACACTGGAACAAGTATCTCGAATTCTGGAACAGGAGTCTTGAGTGCTGGAACAGGTGTCGGGAACATCGGTGTGGTATCTTGAACTCTGGAACAGGAGTCTTGAGCGCTGGAGCAGGTGTCCGGAACATCGGTGTGATATCTTGAACTCTGGAACAGGAGTCTTGAGCGCTGGAGCAGGTGTCTGGAACATCGGTGTGGGCGCCTTGCAGGGCTTCTTCAGCAAGGGAACATTGGCACCGGTAACTGTACCTGTAGCTTAGGCGAGACAAAAACACTTTTCGAGGTTAATCACAAGTAGAGATTTTAAGGCTTTGTAGGGATCCAAGTCTGGGATGGAGAGAAGAATATAAAGAAGCTCCAACATGGGTGGAGCAGGGAAATAAGTATGAGAATTGATGATTTTAAAATTGATAAATCTAGTGGATCAGCAGTGGAGTTGATGAATGTAATAGAGGTTTGTAGTGGTCAGAAATTGAGAAGGTAGTAGTTGAGACATAACATAGACACAACATTAATCACAAACATAATGGTGGCCACCACATGCACACACACGCACACATACATTTGATCGATCAATATCTTACAGCTGTATATGTGACCCATTTAGGGTGATAAATGGTAACGAGTCAAGCGCTTCATAAATATAAAGCCGGCAAATGATGGTGAGAAAGTGTCTTTTCCTGTGAATAGAGCATTGGGAAAAATTAGTTTTGCAAATTATTAAATTTTTAGCGAGCACTGTTTTAGGAGTCTCGAGTATTGAGCACTGTAGCGCAGGTTTACTGGATTCGAATATCTCATCCTGTGAACAGAATCATTAGAAAAACAATTTTTTATTGATTTAGCAAACATTTTTGTAATGAGCACTGTGATCAGAGTCCACCCATTTTTCCACCCTTTTTTTTTTTGTAAGAAAGAAAATATTTAGGCTGTAAGGCAAGATATTAGACATGAACCATGATCACAGACTGCAAAAACAAGATCATTATTAAAAGGAACCAATCCAGGAAGTTTAAACAGCAACTTGCAATTTAAAATTTAAGACTTTATATTGAAAGAATTAATTGTTTTCTGATTCTTGGAGAATTCTAGTCTTAACAAGTCGCAGAGGGACCCAGAGTTTCTTGGCAGGGGTTATCGTCTGTAGAAATGAAAGCATAGCCTCTTCCCCGAATGAGGGGGTGACCTGCAATCCATTTATCATCAATTTTCACCCAGATAGGTGAATTGACTGTTTTTGAGTTTGCATATCTTCTTGAAAGTGACGTTCAGCCGCGGTATAGGGATCTCCTTGAGGTATATTTAAGAAGTTTAAGGTGAATAATGTTAAAGATAAAGAATCCATTGGAGGCATGCTTGTTTTTCGTTGCTTTAATAGCTGAGTTTTAAGTGTTCTGTGGGCACGCTCAACTATTCCTTGTCCTTGTGGATTATATGGAATTCCTGTAATATGTTTGATCTGCCATTCCTCGCAAAAGGATTTGAAGGTTTTGCTGGTGTAAGCAGGACCATTATCTGTTTTTATGGTATGGGGAATACCCATGGACGGAGAAGCACTGGAGTAAAAATGAACAAACAGATTTAGCTCTTTCAGACGCCATAGGAACAGCCCATATGAACCGGGAATATGTATCGATGACCACATGAAGGAAAGGTTTGTTGGGAAATAAGTTAGTATGAGTTATATCCATCTGCCACAATTGGTTTGTCTGTAAACCTCGAGGATTTGCTCCTGCTACATGAGATGTACAATGTAAAGGAGCACAGACAGGACAGTTGCGGACAATTTGTCTAGCTTGTCTCCATGGGATGCCATGGTGTACATGAAGGCGGCGGGCATTTGTATGTAGAGTCTGGTGCTCTTCCTCAGCTGATTTAAATACTGGTGCTGCCAAGAGATCTGCTGCTTCGCTTTCCTCGAACCATTGGCCCGGGAGTCGGCTGTGAGAACGGATGTGGGAGATGTATATAGGGAATGTTCTATTTCGGAGGAGATCTTGTAGTTTATGGAGCAGCTCCTGAATTATAGGATTATGGGCATTTAAAGAAGCAGTGACAATTCCAGGAAATAAACCAACTACATATGCAGAATCACTCACCACATTACATGGGCCAGATACATGGGATAGTAAATGTATCAGGGTGGCGAGTTCCACTTGTTGGGCAGATTTATAATTTGTATGCACAGTAGTGGTCAACGAAGGACCTGTAATTCCACCCCTTCCTGATGAGGAGCCATCAATATAATACACTGGAGCATCAGGAATGGGAGAGGAGCGGACAATGGTGGAAATTACAAAAGGTGTCCTTTTCAGAAATTCCCAGGTTTTTCCAGCTGGGTAATGATAAGATATTTCTCCTGAAAAATCTGCTAAAGCTCTCTGAAGGATTTCACTGAGTGGTAAAACAGCTTCAATTTCTTTTTAGGGTCAGGTAGTACAATCACATGGGGATCATGTCCAAGTAATACTTGGGTTCTTGATCTTCCCTTAATTATAAGGTTAGCTATCATCTCAAGGTAAGGTGTAGCAGTACGATTCTGCTTGTTATGTAAGTAAACCCATTCTAACGGTCCAGATAATTGGGCTATAGCAGCAGTTGGAGACTCGGGAGTGTTGAAGACCAAGAACCATACCTTTTCTCCGGGATTAAATCTGAGAGGTAAGATTTTTGAAGCCGATCCATGAAAAAATCTAATTCCTTCTGAGCTTTAGGAGTTAGCTGCCTTGGGCTATTTAAAGCAGGATCACCTTCAAGGGTGTGGAACAGGTTACTGAGTTCACAGTTAGGGAATACCAAGGGAGGGGCGCGACCCAGTTGATATCCCCCAGCAGTTTTTGAAAATCATTCAAGGTTTTGAGCCTTTTCTGACTAATGGAGATCTTTTTTGAGGACGCACTGTAGTGCGGTCAAGAGCATAGCCCAAATATTCATATGGAGGCTGCATCTGGATTTTCTCCGAGCTACTTGTAAGCCAGCCTCTGGTAAAACTGTCATTACATCATTATATAAATTCTGGAGATCTCTGGAATTATCACAAGCTAGCAGGATATCATCCATGTAGTGGATGATGTATGCACCAGGAAATTTAGCACGAATGGGTCGCAAAACCTCATCAACAAAGTGTTGACACATCGTAGGTGAATTAGTCATTCCTTGGGGCAATACTGTCCACTGAAACCTACGTAAAGGACCTTTATGATTAATGGAAGGGACTGAAAATGCAAACCTTTTCCGATCATCTGGGTGGATAGGTATGCTGTAAAAGCAGTCTTTTAAATCTATGATAATTAGCGGCCAATCCTTAGGAATAGCTGCTGGAGAGGGGAGCCCAGGTTGTAGGGCTCCCATGGGGGACCATAGTAGAATTTACATTCCTTAAGTCAATCAGCAAACGCCATTTGCCTGATTTTTTCTGTATTACAAAAAAAAGGAGAATTCCATTCTGAAAACGTTTCCTCAATATGTCCTAATTTCAGCTGTTCTTCCACTAGATTTGTTAGCGCCTCTAACTTTTTGGTATTGAGGGGCCACTGTGGTGTCCATATAGGTTTGTCAGACTTCCACTGAATGCGGATAGGTAGTGGGCGCTAACCACAGCGGCCCCAATTAAAAAAGGGTTACTCCCGGTGTTAGGCTTATTATGGAGAGCTGGAATTGGTGCTCGACGGGGAATTGGACGAGGTATGTGGATTACTGCCCCCACTGCTCCAGCATGTCTCGACCCCCATAAAGTTAAAGGCATAGGGGCTATATAAGGCTGGACCATGGCTACATTCCCTTCAGGGCCAATACACGGCAGCCACCTGGCACTCTGTCGGAGAAGAGAGGAGGAGATATTGCCTACCCCGCTCAGGCTATGGGACACTTTCTTTTAGGGCCCAGTTAGAGGGCCAATACTTGGTGGAGATTATGGATATGTCTGCCCCTGTATCCAACATGCCTTTGAATTTCCTTTTATAAATTTCGATGGGTATAACCGGCCGCTTGGCCTGAGAAATTCTGGCAGTGTACCCAACTAGATAGTTAGCAGGTGGCTGGTGGGCTTGGTTCTGTGTGGCTGCATAACCAACAATGAAGTTGGCAGAATGGTTGGTACTGTTTAAGCCACCAGCTGTAGGGTGTTCGGACTGACTACACGGATCCTCAAAAAATAATAATAGTTTAGCAAGTGGTTCCCCTTTTTAAAAAGTCCATTTAGTTGGCACAGATATTGACAGTATTATCTCTCCATGAGATTCAGGATCCAGAAGTCCGAAATGCACCATAATTCCCTTAAATTTCAGCCAATCGCTCCCCTGAATTAAACCCATACTACCTGGGGAGCAGGTCCTTTTATCCCTGTTTTTAGCATGTAGGGGTCTTGACTTGGGTATATTGTGACAGTCTTAGGGCAGAGAATGTCGAGACTGCCACTGCCTGATGGGGTAGGCCAGAGAGCATTTATTGACTGTAATTCTGTGGATTCTGATTCGGAGGATATTGGGCAGGTGGAATGAAGGAGAGTGCCCCTGGATTCAGCTGGGCCTGGGGCTGGCCCCCACCCAGTTTCCCCGCATTAGGGAGGCATAGATGTTATTTGAGCCTGCGGAGCTTGTGGAACCTGGGAGGGGGCCCATGTAACATTTCCTATAAAGGGATTATTAGAATGTTGCCCTGTATTGATAATTGTAGAAGATGGGCAATCTCTACGGGTGTGTCCCTTCTTTCCGCAGATAAAGCAGGTTATCTGTCCAGATGAAGCCTGAGGCTGACTTCGCCTCCAAGACCGACAGTCTCTGGCCCAATGTTTTCCTTTTCTGCACCTTGGGCATGGTCCAGGTGGGGCCCTTCGAGGGGTGGAGCTGCGATTATTAGAATAGTTTCTCCGATTATTGTTTATCCTTTGAAGTTTATTGTTTCTCCCCTAGAGCTGTCTGACTTGTTTCTCTCCCCTAGAGCTGTCTGACATTTCATCCCTCTCCTGATCCTCCTGCTGTATGGGATAAGCCTCCTATATCATCCTGTGTTTTATGGGAGGTTAAACCGACATTTCTACAGGCCTTTAGATACCCCATGAGGTCAGCCTTTTCCCTAATACCATATAGTAATGCTCGACATTTTTGATTAGCATTCTCATATGCTAAGTTTCGTTTTAGGATTTCTTGAGTGGTTGGGTCTTGAACCTGTCTTTGGATTGTTTCACATAATCTCCCAACAAAATCAAAGTATGGTTCATCACGACCCTGGTAAATTTTTTGTATAGCTACCTAGAAATTCTGGGTCGGAACCTACTCTTTCCCACGCCTTTAATGCTGTCTCCCGAACGAATTTTAAAATAGGTTCAGGTAATGTCGCTTGTTTTGCTTTGTTTTTCCATTCACCTTCACCTTTTAGCATGGCAAAAGTTATAGTATGGCCTGATTCCTTTTCTCTTAAAGTGTCAATATTCTGGTTAACCCCATCTGCATACCACATATGCCATTGCATGTACTGTGATTTGTTTAGACAAGTATCGGCTACCGTTTCAAAGTCTCCCAATACCCACTGACTACTTTCGCCTCCAATCAGCTAAATATTTTAAAAGTATAAGGACTTGATATTCCAAACCTGTCGCAAGCCTTCCTAAACGGGGTTATTGCCTCAATTTTTAAGTCTTCATGAATCGGTTTTACTTTATCTTTAGATTGGTCATGAGAAAGATTGCTGGGCTTTGCTCTTTGACTCGAGCTAATCTGTTTCTCCCCTTCTTCCTCATCAGAGCTTGTAGTATCTGGCAGAGGAACATCTACCCCATTGAGGGTATTAACTCTGGGGAGATTTTCAGCTTGGGAATTTGCCTCCCTCTGGGTTTTCCTGTTCCTCCTCTAAGTTATCAGCCACATTAGAATTCTTTTTAGATTTTTTTGCTGGGAATGTATACACCTTTTTCAAGTCTACAGTTTTGGGGCGTGTTTGTGAACGGCTTTTAGTTGGTTCACGCCTCAGTATTGGGTATGCGCTAGGTCCTGATTGATAAGTTATGAAATCAGAAATCTCCCTGCGTAACACATCCATTTCTTGGTTTAAGTTTTCAAGTTTCCTATATGTTTCTTCCTTTTGTTCTTTCAATCTTATGTGTAACTTCCAAACCTCCCTCTTTCTGTCCATCTATTCTATCTCTCTGTCTGTCAATTTCTTCCTCTAAGATAATGCTGATTTTATCGATATCCTTCTTCTGCTCTTCAAACTTTACTTCAAATTTTAAATCCTGTTTAATAATTTTACTTTCCTGTTCTTCTAATTTTTCCTTGAATTTTAAATCCTGTTCTTCTAATTTTTCCTTGAATTTTTAAATCCTGTTCTTCTAATTTTTCCTTGAATTTTAAATCCTGTTCTTCTAATTTTTCCTTGAATTTTAAATCCTGTTCTTCTAATTTTCCTTGAATTTTAAATCCTGTTCTTCTAATTTTTCCTCAAATTTTAAAATCTGGTTAATAATTTTACTTTCCTGTTCTTCTAATTTCTTTTCAAATTTTAAACTCTGTTTAATAATTCTGTCCTCAAGCTTTAAGACCAGTCTACCTGTAGCTTTATGATCCTCACTTATTTCTTCAATCGCTGAGTAAATCTCGTCCCTTAAGATTGCATTCAATTTATTACTTTCCTCCCTCTCTCTATTAAACATTGTCCTTACGCAAAGGTACAGTTTAAAAATCGCAAGGACCCAGATGATTTGTGAAAAGATAGAGTAGTTCTCAGAAAGGAACTTTATAGACTGGGCTATGTATGGTTCCGAGCCAATAAAAGATACAATGTATCTATACCATGAGATATCCATCATTTTACTCACGGTTCGGAGGCAGATGATCTCTGTCCGATGATAATTAGACCAGACGATGTTCGTGGTGCCCACACAAGGGACGCCAAATGTCGGGCGCCCGGCCGGGTCCCCGACAGTGCCGGGAAGCGAAGTTCCCTTCTACCTCCGGCCGGGCGAGGAATGGATGAGCACTCAGGGATCCGATGAGGTTTTAAAAGACTTTACTTATCACAGGTTCAGGCATACAAATCAGCAAAAGGAAAAACCCGATGCTTAGGATTCCAGGCTAGAACCCCAGCCACGTGTAGGCCAAGATGGCGACCACCACGTGCAAAGGCTTTGGGAAAGGAGAAGAACACTTCCAAGCAGGGCGACCGCTCACAGCGAGCACAGCCCCCAAAGAAGCGCGAGAGTGAAAACCGGCTAGTTTATATCCCTTCAACTCAGACCTTCCTCCCATTGTTATGGAAAGCAGGGAGTGTTAAATGTCCTTAGATAATCCCTCCCTGCACCTCACCTAGGCCCTTTAGTGTGCTAATGCAGCGGCCCTTAAAGGAGTCCTGCAA
>JAJIBD010033240.1:0-33553 GCA_021461705.1 Cryptotis parvus | reverse complement strand
ACTATCAGTATCACTATCTTCCCGTTAATCATCTATTTGCTAGAGCGGGCACCAGTAATATCTCCATATGTCCCGTCTCATGGTAGTAGAACCCAAAAGGCATCCGCCCGCTCCAGGAACATAAAGAGCCTCAAACAATTATATTAGGTCACGAGAATGACCTAATATAAATGTTACTGGTATTTGGCATATCAAATACTACACGAGCAGCTTGCCAGGCTTGCCATGCGGGTGGCATACTGTTGTAGTCACCACTAAATAAAGCATTTATTGATAAACCGCGGCCGCTAGCAGCCGGCGTGGGCCAGGCAGACTGCTGGGTGGAGTTGTGACGAGAGGGAAGTCCGATGTGGAAAATGGCGGGCCCCATGGAGTAGGGGAGGGTGGTCTGGCTTGTTGTGAGGCTCAGCTGGGGTGGCAGGCCAGGGCTAGAACCGCCATGCCTCCCCTGGCGCCTCACGATCAGCTGGGCACAGGGAGAGCAAGTAGCAGCTCTGCCCCATGTCTGAGAGTCTCTGGTTCAGCATACCTGGGCCAGATTGAAAAAAAAAAAAATAAAATAGCATTTTTTCAAAGCTATTGATTAAAATGTATATTTACAATAGAAAAAATATTTGACAAATATTTTACTAGCAAAAAAAAATAGCTATTGGTTATGGGACCTTTGCATAACACAATAGCAGTCAGAGTGCCTGCCTTGCAGGCATAAGGCCTCAAGTTGGATCCCCTTATCCTGTCTCCCACATGCAAAGTTCAATTCAACAGTTCACTTGTGGGATCGCCAGTACCACAAATGTGACACTTCTAGCCCACTACAATAAAATGTGTAAGCACTAAACCAAGCACTAAACCAAGCACTGCAACCAAGCACTAAACCAGGCTGGCCCCCAGTTATTGCAGCAACAGATGAGAAGGAAGTGGAAATTTGTGTTCTATACAATATGGCAAAAGTCAAATAACATAATTCTAAATCACCATTAAATAAATCTGATTGCCTACAGAAGGAAAAAGGACAAATATATAGAATGGCTGCATTTATTTGCGGGATATAAAAAAATAGCATGATACCAATATCCAAGGCCAGACAAAACATGGATCAGGAGGTCTTGTCAGTGGTGGAATCTACCTCAAGTGTGTGGGTGTCAGAGGTTAGGTAAGATAGGGAAGGGAACTGTGTGGTAATAATCGTTGGAAATTATAATACCAGCCTAGAACTGAGTATTGAATATAGGCAAAGGGATATACATGATAACCTCTAAATGTATATAATGCAATCCACAGTGTGTAAGAGAAGGGAGGGAGGGAGGGAGGGAAGGAGAGAGAGAGAGAGAGAGAGAGAGAGAGAGAGAGAGAGAGAGATAAGAGATAAAGAACCTGCCATAGAGGCAGGCTGGAGGAGGAGGAAGGGAATTGGGGACATTGATGGTGGGAAATGGGCACTGGTGGAGGGATGGGTGCTGGAACACTGTATGACTGAAACCCAAATATGAACATCTTTGTAATTGTATATCTCACGGTGGCATAATAAAAAAAAATTTTTTTTTAAAAATCTGATGGCCTAGTTGACCCAGGAATCTGTCTGTGGAGTGTCCAGGCTGTATGCAGGTCTGACCCAGTCTGAGGCTGGGGACTGGGGACAGTCGGGAGTCTGGTGTTGGTTGAAAATCACCAGCAGTGTGTTTTCTTAGCTGCATCCCAGGCCCAAGGACTGTAAAGTCCAGCCCTGCCTCTTGCTCTCAGATTGGGTCTGGTTTCGGGAAAGAGGTCCCTGGGTCCTTTCTGAAAGCCTGGCTTCACTGCTGTCCAAGGGGAGCTGGGTGGACCTTTGGCGAGGTCCTCTGCTCCCTCTTCCTCAGCCCCGGTCCACTATCTCAGAGATGGGGAGGTGAGACCCCGTACCCTGGAGCTGTGGTCAGTTGACAAACTACCAAGGACAGCGTGAGAATCTGAGGATAGAGCAGTGGCCCATCCCCTGCTGGACTGGGGGCCCAGTAGCATTTGAGGGACTAAGGCCCCTGAAACTGAATAAATGCATCTGTCACCCCCACCTAAAAACAGAAAGGAGCGAGCGAGGAAGGAAGGAAAGAAGAAAGAAAGAAAGAAAGAAAGAAAGAAAGAAAGAAAGAAAAGAAAGAAAGAAAGAAAGAAAGAAAGAAAGAAAGAAAGAAAGAAAGAAAAGAAAAAGAAAGAAAAGAAAGAAAGAAAGAAAGAAAGAAAGAAAGAAAAGAAAGAAAGAAAGAAAGAAAGAAAGAAAGAAAGAAAGAAAGAAAGAAAGAAAGAAAGAAAGAAAGAAAGAAAGAAAGCCAGAAAGCCAGAAAGCAAGCAAGAAAGAAAGCCAGAAAGCCAGAAAGCAAGCAAGAGCAGCAAGCAAGAAAGCAAGCAAGGCAAAGGCAAGCAAGCAAAGAAAGAAAGAAAAGAAAGAAAGAAAGAAAGAAAGAAAGAAAGAAAGAAAGAAAGAAAGAAAGAAAGAAAGAAAGAAAGAAAGAAAGAAAGAAAGAAAGAAAGAAAGAAAGAAAGAAAAAGAAAGAAAGAAAGAAAGAAAAGAAAGAAAAGAAAGAAAGAAAGAAAGAAAGAAAGAAAGAAAGAAAGAAAGAAAGAAAAAGAATTATCAGCAGCTTTGCATATGTCCATGGGTGAGATCTGTGACCCATGGCCAATGGAGCTTCAGCTCATGGGAGATGAAATCTAGGCCACAAAGCACCTTAGCACAGGATGGTAAGGGGCAGCTCCCCATTGCCACCCGCCCTCTTCCATAGGCCCAGTCTTCTGCCTGAAGGATCTGAAGGATGTCAGATGAGCTGAGAGGCAGGGTCCTCCCTGACGCCCCACAGCACTGTGAAGCTAGGGACAGGGAGGCTGGCTTCCACCACTTTCAATAAACTTGCTTATGCTAAAAAAATGAGAGAGAGAGAGGAAGAGAGAGAGAGGGAGAGAGAGAGAGAGAGAGAGAGAGAGAGAGAGAGAGAGAGAGAGAGAGAATTGCCCATAGCACTGTTCAGTAGCAAGGAAAGATTATTGCATTTCACTTACGACTGAATGTGGTATACGATGTCTGTATGTGCTTGCAGAGTGTTGTCTGGAAGCATGAATGGTGGGGCAGCCGGCAGGAGGGTGGCAGAGCACAAACATGCCCGGAATCGAAAGGTACTGAGTTCAATTCCTGGCTCCGTAGCACCATACATCCCACAAGGACTGCTGGCATGGGTCAGCAGGCATGGGTCATGCCATGGCTCTGCCAGGCATGATCCTCTTTAAAAATAAAATAATAATAATAATAATAATAATAATAATAATAATAACAACTTCACTTGTATCACTTGTTTTCCCATTGTTCATTGGTAAGCACGGAGCGGGCACCAGTAATATCTCCATACGTCCTGTCACATGCTAGTGTAGCCCAAGGGCATCTGCTTGCTCCAGGAACATGAAGAGCCTCAAACCATTCCTTTAGGTCATGGGAATGAGGTTAACAATAATAATAATAATAATAATAATAATAATAATAAAACTCCCTCTCCGCAAAGTCATTAATGCCATTCCATTTGGAGCTTACAACCCAGGAAATGTCCCTTCTTTTCCCTCTCTTGCTGGGCTCACACTTCTTTATTTTGCATATCGGTCGCTTCAACATTTAAAAAAAAATCATAAAGGTATTTTTTAATTAAAAAAAAAACAACTATGGCAAAACACTTTTCCTGCCCCCTCTTCTTCTTTGCTCTCTATCCTAGTCCACAATTTCTTCAGAGGAAATGACCCAGATTCCTCCCAGCCCCCACCCTAGTCTCAGGGAGCCTTTTCCCCCTGGTAATCTAGCTCTAAAGTGATGGCCAGAAGAGCACACACAATAGTGCAGGTCTCATCTCGCGAGAACAGAATGACATACCTGCGGGGAGTTTAGCTGACCTGTGATTAGCTCTGAGGGCACCACCCCTCTCTGCTGATCAACATTGAGATCTTTCTTTTTATTTTTTCACACATGGCTGGGTGTTAAGTCACTGAGTTCCCACCATGTAATTAACGTTGTATCTTTACTCAGGCAAGATTGTCATGGAGCTCTATTGACATTCCATCAGCCTACACAGGGCTCATCTCTCCAGCCAGTTCAGAGCTTCTCAGAACTTGAATCATCTAATTAGCCCCTTGACAGTCACACTGACATTCGCGCCCCACCCCCCACCACCACCACAAAAGCAATGGAGAACTCTGAAAGACTTAGTCATTTTCTCCCCAGGTTTTCCTAGTTCCTCCTCGTAAAAACAAATTCAAATGGATTTCTAGTGCTTCCTTTCAGCTTAGGTAGAGAGAATGGGTCTACTTTGCAAGTCAAAAGCATGCATTTTCTTTACTCCATTACTGGTAAAATGTAAATTGGTTTCTATAAGGCAAGTAAAGAAAGTTCATAAAACTTCAAATGCAAAGGCTTTACACCAAATGCATACTTCTCTGTTGCTGTATTAGCTGACTTCTATCATTGACTTCCTAGAACTGATATATGTGTGTATGACTTTATCATTCATCACAAGTGTTTAAGAGAGTGCAACTTTGAACCAAACTAAGTGTTAAAAATAATAAAAGAAGAGGTAATTATGTAAGTTTTTTTTACAAATAAACATAATGTAGACATTGAAATGATGATATGCTGCCATAGTTATTATCATAGACAGTAAAACATATTAAGTGAAAATACAATTTCTTTGTTACAAAATGGGAGGTGGGCTAGGAATATAACTCATCAGAGCACTTGTCTTACATGAATGAGGTCAATCAAGTGTAGGTAGGAAGGAAGGAAGGAAGGAAGGAAGGAAGGAAGGAAGGAAGGAAGGAAGGAAGGAAGGAAGGAAGGAAGGAAGGAAGGAAGGAAGGAAGGAAGGAAGGAAGGAAGGAAGGGAAGGAAGGGAGGGAGGGAGGAGGGAGGGAGGGAGGGAGGAAGGAGGAAGGGAGGAAGGGAGGAAGGAGGAAGGGAGGAAGGAAGGAAGGAAGGAAGGAAGGAAAGAAGGAAGGAGGAAGGAGGGAGGGAGGGAGGAAGGGAGGAAGGAAGGAGGAAGGGAGGAAGGAAGGAAGGAAGGAAGGAAGGAAGGAAGGAAGGAAGGAAGGAAGGAAGGAAGGAAGGAAGGAAGGAAGGAAGGAAGGAAGAGAGGGAGGGAGGGAGGGAGGGAGGGAGGGAGGGAAAGGGAGGGAGGAAGGGAGGGAGGAAGGGAGGGAGGGAGGGAGGGAGGGGAAGGAGGGAGGGAGGGAGGAAGGGAGGAAGGAGGAAGGGAGGAAGGGAGGAAGGGAGGAAGGAAGGAAGGAAAGAAGGAAGGAGGAAGGAGGGAGGGAGGAAGGAAGGAGGAAGGAAGGAAGGAAGGAGGAAGGGAGGAAGGAAGGAAGGAAGGAAGGAAGGAAGGAAGGAAGGAAGGAAGGAAGGAAGGAAGGAAGGAAGGAAGGAAGGAAGGAAGGAAGGAAGGAAGGAAGGAAGGAGGAAGGAAGGAAGGAAAAAGAAGGAAAGAAAGATGGGAAGAGGGAAAGAGGGAAAGAAAAGACCTGGGGGAGGGAAGGGAGGGAGGAAGGGAAAGAGTGAAAAAGAAAGAAGTGAAGGAAAAGAGTGAAAAAAAGTGTTTGGAAGGACATGTTTTGAAGCTGTAAGAGGTAACTGACTCATGGTTTTTCCATAATGCCTTATTTCCTTAGAGTGAGCACATACCAATTTTAATAACTAAAAATCAACCGTATTTATTGGAGAATTTTAAAAAATATGAGCTTCCTGTCTTCTATCTAATGAAGGTTTGGATGAATACTACTTGCTGTTATATGCTCATCTATTCTGCAAAATGGCTAATAAATATCTGGGCCTTTGCACATAGGGTGGTCTTTATTACAGCCACTTAACTGTGTAGAACAAATAAGCTACTGATGCTATATAAACAAATGAATTTGGCCATATTCTTTTAAACATTCATTTACAAAAACAGGATTTGGCTCACAAGTAGTAGTTTGCCAATCCCTATTCTACACCTACATCATGAGAACAATTTCCTTCTCCTCTCCGACTTGGTCTTTGCATGCAAGTTGTGGTATGATCTGTTATGCAGCCAAACCTAACTGATATAAGATGCATTAATCTGTTGCATCTTGTATCAGTTAGGTTTGGCTGCATAACAGATCATACCACAACTTAACACCTTAAAAAAAATCATTAATTTGCTTCTGATTCTCAAGGTCAAAAGTTGGGCTTTAGACCAGCTGAGACAGCTCAGCTCTGCTCCATCTGGGACCAACTGGACCCACTCATTTGTCTGAGATCAGTCAGCCTTCGGCAGCCTCATACACACCTGCCAAGCTGTCATGGGGTAATGGAAATCTCTGGCCATGTGTCTCCTGTCACCCAGCAGGTTGCCTGGGTTTATCCACTTGGTATTGGTCACTGTATATCCAGGAGCAGCAGCAGAGAAGGCTGTGGCTAATCTGAAGTATTTTCAGATTAGCATTTTTCAGGTCTCCAATTCATCACATTTGCTAATATCAAACAAAGCCCCCTCCCCCAAGACACATGTTTAGAGACCTCCCTAAGCCTGGGGATTCCACATGCAAAAGCATAAGCATCCAAGGTGGGGAATGATTTGTGACCAATTTTTCAGGATGACAAATCTCTCCATTTCTAGCTCCTTCCAGAAACCCTTCCACATCTCCCCTTGAGCGAGTGGCTCTCTCACTTCCCCTGGAGGGAGCTCATTCCTATGTCTTTGGGCCAAGATACACACAATCTCAATGCATCTATTCCAGATGCAGGACCATAATTCTTCCTCTCACCTGCAGTCAACTGTTATTCATTCTGGAAAGCTGTGTTGAGCAGCTATTCATAAAACAGCTCCAAACATTTCTCCACTCTCTGATTTCCCTCTTCAAACCTTGTATTTAAATCATTAGGAGTCTGCCTCACTTCCCAATCCCTGAATTGCCCTGCTTTCCATGTGTTCATGCTCGGGACTTTGAAAAATGGAGATTATAAAACTGGGACAGTTCCCATGGCGACGCATGGGTCTCTTTGATCCTCTTTACTCTCACATGGCGAGTGAACCGCCCCAACAGCTGAAGTTCATTATAATCCTTTCTGTGAAGAGAGATCACGCCTTCTTCATTCACCCTCCTCCCCCCATAGTCTATACAACACGGCTGGCAACCTTTGAAAGAAAGGACTTAAATCTTGCTCAACTGCTGCCGTTGATGGAGATACTGAGCCCCTTGGGATATAGAGGAAAGAGCAGAGACTAGCGAGTTAGAAGATCTCATTGGGTTCAGAGCCAGCCTCCACCTCCACCGGGGTGACCTGGGATGAGTTATATTTATTTCTCCCCGTGCAAGCTCATCGCTTAATATATGTTGCAAACAGAGTTCTCCATCCATGTGTGTTCATTCATGCTTTCCCACTCCTCACAAAGCACTCCTGGAAGGAGCTCCTAAGGGTACAGTGCTCACTGAACACCAGAGAGTCTGTGTAAAGCTTACAATGAGGAAAGGGACTATAAAGTCTCAACCCAAAAACTCCTCTGTATTTTAAGCTCCATAAAAGGATGGTATAGGGGGAAAAAATTGCCAACATCGGAGCTTCAAAAGGAGAAAAAAGCACAATTATGTGAATGGCTTTCCAATTCATTGAGTCAGCCAGGGCTTCCCGTCTCAGCCACAAGCCTTGGCTTCTTTCCTCTGGAAGAAAGTCTCCAACATCAGTCCACCCACCTCAGTGAGGCATCCCACCCCGGAAAGGCAGTTTAAGAGTTTGGAAAACCTGGTCCATCCATGCAGAGAGAATAGGGTCATGAGATGATGGACTCACAGATGTCAACTGCATTAACAAGAAACTATCTGGGGAAGCCAAGATACAGACAGCAGACTTGTTCTGGTTACAAGAAATCACGGTGATTCCAAGTTGGAGCAAAGTACTTGGGGATTCATTCATCAAAAATGACAGAAGGACCAGAGAAATAGTATAGCAGATAGGGGACTTGATTTGCACACAGCTGGCCCAGGTGGGGCCAGCATCCCATATGGTTCCCCTGAGCACAACCAGGAGTGATCCCTGAGCACAGAGCCAGGAGTAAGCCCTGAGCACTGCTAAGTGTGACCAAGAAAAAAAAATGACAGAAGAGGGGCCAGAAGTATGACGCAGGAGGAATGCACTTGTTTTGTATGCAGTCACCCCTGGATTTACTCCCCAGCACCATCTACAGAATCCTAGGAACTGCCAGGATCATTGCTGAGCACAATGCCAGAACTAGCCCCTGAGCAGCACCAGGTACGGTCTCCAAATCCCCAGAAATAAATAAACAAAAAAATACCAGAAGAAAACTGAAATTAAAGAGCTACCATTAGTTTATACTTGATTGCCAACTTAATCTGTTATTTGGTTGATCATGAGCAAATTACTTTAAATTCTCTGTGCCTTAGAATATTTATCTATAAAGGGAGGCTAATTATCCTCTTATAATCAGATAACATATCAACATCTTGCAAAGTGCATGCCAAAAATAGACAAATAGACACTATAATCTTTGAGCTTCAGCAAGCCCAAATGATATTTAAATGAGAGAGAGAGGCACAGAGAGAGAGAGAGGGAGAGAAATTTTGCACCTGAGACATGCCAGGGGCTTGCTACATAATCGCACTCATTTTTCTGCTCTATCGAGCTACATTTTTACAGATGAGAAAGTGAGGCAACTTGATCCACTTAACAGAGACGGACAGCAGGTGTTCCTCACTCCGGAACGCACACCCTGCTTCTGTCACTAAACTCTCATCATCCATGGGAACTAATGGATGATGGTTCCTCCTACAGAGTCACCCAGATTCAAGCTCACTTGAAGGTGGCCAGAGAAAGAGACCTGGTCCAGGGCCGGAGCGATAGCCCAGCAGGTAGGGCGTTTGCCTTGCACGCAGCCGGCCTGTGCCGGCCGGGTTCAATTCCCGGCATCCCATATGGTCCCCCAGCACTGCCAGGAGTAATTCCTGAGTGCAGAGTCAGGAGTAATCCCTGAGAGTCGCCGGGTGTGACCCAAAAAGCAAAAAAAGAAAAAGAAAGAGACCTGGTCCAGCTAGTGGAAGTATCTGGCATGTCCCTCAAGGAACGTGCTCAGACTGACCTCATGCACAGTCCCAACCAATGAGCAGGAAGAGGGTGTAGCCCTGGTGCTAATGAAGTTTGCAGAGGCTGGAGACATGCTGTAAACACCAGTGGGTGTGGGTGAGCAGAAGGGTGGAGAGCAACAATAGGGGCTGCTCCGTAGCACCAAGCCCAGAGAAATGTGGGCAAGAGGTAATGAAAGGAAACCCTGACCCACCGCAGGGCCTGTTTGCCTACAAAGAGCAGCACATGTAAGAGACAAGGGTGTGCGGAGGCACAAGTGACCCTGACGCCCCTGGGGTGGGGGGTGGGACAGACAGCAGGGCTGGTAACTGGCCTGCGGACCCCAGTACACATTCACCCAGCCCCGTCCAGCACATCCCATCCTGAGCCTTTGCCTCACGCCTGGGCCCTGCTTGTCACGTGGAGTGTGAGGAACATGAATTCATTTGAATCCCAGCTCCCCACCTACCAATTAGCTGGATTAGCAAATCGCTAATGACTTAAACCTCTACTTTTCCCATCTGAAAAATGGATACAATAATTCCTACTTTCTATGTAGAGTTCTTGCAAGGACTGAACGGCATAATGCCTGGGGCAGGGTGGGGGAAGGGGGGTACCGCTTGACTCAGGACTTTGCTCAAGCCCGTAGGGAAAAGTGGAGGCTGATATTATTATATGGGATGAATGATGGAACATAGTATGACTAAAGCCAATCATGAATAACTTTGTTACCGTGTATCTCACCCTGATTCAATTTTATAAAATTTTTAAAATCATAAAATAAAAAATTTTAGTATGGTGCTCCTATATATTATATTTATAATTTATTATTGATCACTTGATCACTTGAATGAGTGATATATATATAATATATGTAATATAATATGTAATTAATATATATTATATTATCTATTATTTTATATAATATATATTATTTTATATAATATATAATATGACAGATTATATATTATATAAAAGTATAAAATCACTGTCACTGTATCACTGTCTTCCCGTTCATCTTCGATTTGCTCGAGTGGGCACCAGTAACATCTCCATATGACCTGTCTTATGCAAGTAGAGCCCAAGGGCACCTGCTTGCTCCAGGAACATAAAGAGCCTCAAACCATTCCTTCAGGTCATGGGAATGAGGTCTATAATTGTTACTGGTATTTGGCATATCAAATACAACACAGGTAGCTTGCCAGGCTCTGCCATAATCCTTTATTTATACGTGAGTTAGGGTATGGCACCACCCTTCTATACTCTTCTATCTAGAAGCTGTTTTAAAAAAAGTATAAAATTGGGGGCCGGAGCAATAGCCCAGCGGGTAGGGCGTTTGCCTTGCATGCAGCCCGGCCTGTGCTGGCCCGGGTTCGATCCTCGGCATCCCATATGGCCCCCGAGCACCGCCAGGAGTGATTCCTGAGTGCAGATCCAGGAATAACCCCTGAGCGTCATCGGGTGTGACCCAAAAAGCAAAAAACAACAACAACAAAAAAGTATAAAATATTTAAAAATAAATATTTATATATTCCTCATATCATTATGAAGCCTCCCATGCACCCAGGTATCAGGCAGGTAACAAAAACCACACTCACCTGAGACTACCCTACCCAAGGGGATGAGGCAGGAGTGTGGAGGAGCATCTGGCCATTGGTCAGAATCAAGCAAAAAATCAGGAAGAGAGGAGAGGGCAGGCTTTCCATTTCCACCCTCACCCCACGTTCCTCAGTCTTGCCCCTACTTCCAACAGGCTGGACTCCTTCTCCAACAGGCTGGACTTTAAGGACAGGAGTAGTGTGGCCTCATGGCCAGCAGCCACACCAAGGGAGCAGGAAAGGCCCAGGATGGAGAGGTGCGGTCTGGAGTGCACACAGAGCACCTGAGAGGGGCTAGGGGCCCCAAAGCATGTATTAGTTTCATAACACTTAAGGAATCTGGCAGCATTGTCTCCTTTTTAAATCAGCAGATTTGACTCCCCAAAAGTGCAGCAACTCATTCAGAAGCCCAGCCCCCAACTCCCCACTCCCCACAATCAGGAGCTTCCCAGGGAATCCAAATCCAGCTCACAGGAGTGCAGTTGTGTGATCATTCAGAAAATGAATGGCTTTGGATCCCCGTCACCCATGGGCATCGAGGAGGAATTGCAAAAGATTGCACCAAAGTTTTAATTAATTTGGTCTCAGGAGCAACCTGGAAAAACAAGCAGAATCTGAATGGGGAAGCCTTGTTTGCCCATTTGAGTTAGGAGTTTATTTATCCCTGCCCGAGTCTGACAGAGGGGCAGGGACAGAGATAACGGGTGGACACAGCTTCCACCATATAGAGTCACATGCTACATCTATTCTAAGTTTTTTCTTTGCATTTATACTTTTTTATTTTAATTTTTTTTTGCTTTTGGGTCACACCCGCGATGCTCAGGGGTTACTCCTGACTCTGCACTCAGGAATTACTCCCTGGCGGTTCTCAGGGGACCATATGGGATGCCGGGATCGAACTTGGACTGGCACAGGCCGGCAGCGCAAGGCAAACACCCCTACCCTCTGGGCTATCGCCCGGCCCTGCATTTATATATTTTTAATAATAATAGACTTCTCTCACTGAGCCCTCAGGAAGTCATTTCCTCAAACATGGATTACTTGATCACTTGACAACCAGTTATTCATCGATTTGCTCGTGTGGGCACCAGTAACGTTTCCATTTGACCCTATCACATGCCAGTGTAGCCCAATGGCATCTGCTTACTTCAGGAATTCAAAGAGCCTCAAACCATTAATTCAGTTTCTTGATGAAGAAATCTGATCATCTTGTAGGTGGGCAGCCATGTGATCTTTTTGAGTTAGGAGGGTTTTTTTTTAATATTTTTGGTCTTTTTTTAATATTTTGGTTTAATATCCATGTTTGGAAACAAACATGGATATTAAATCAAAATATTTAAAAAAAAACACAGTTCAAAGTAGGAGAATCTCCCAAAACTAACATCAGCAACAGGAGAGCTGCTACTAAGAGGAGAATCAGGTGTTAAAGTGCAGAACTTGAGGGGGTTCGGTCAGGAGCTGGGAGGGGCAGGAGTGGGGGGTCTTACAGGTTTCCCAAACTCAAGCCTCCCTGAGCATTAGGTGAGTTCCTGTTGAAATGTAGAAAGTGGCCTTGGTGGGGGTCACTTGTACAACTGTCAATGAAGGTTTTTGCTGCTGTTTTTTTGGAGGGTCTATAGTTAGACACTGAAAAGCTGATCCTGGCTAGGAGGGCTTCCCAGAGGAGGCAGCCTTTGTCAGGCACGGGAGGGCGATGACCCTCTTCTGCTTCCCCTTCCTTCCCCCACCTTGTTTCTGCCAGCCTGTGTTAATCCAGTCACACCCAGCTCCTGATTCCTGGATACAGCTCTGCCCTCTGCCCTTTGCCGGGAAGATTCTTCTCCCCTTTATCCCTCGGAGATAAGCTTTTCCTCCAGGCTATTCTCTATGCAGAAGCTGTTCCTGCAAACAGCTGCCCATGCTCTAAAGCCATCTGAGTGACCTTGGGTGTCCTTGTCGTCTTCAAGCCTTGCTTTCTTTCCCTGGGCTGTAAACCAGAAAGAATAAGAACATGCCCACTGCTCCACTAGTTTCCGTGGGAATGGGCACAGAATATGATGTTCCATGGCCACACGGAGGAGTTGAGCAGCAACAAAGGCAAGCAAGTCAGCGCAACACGTCAGAGCTGGAAGCAGGCACAGAAACGGTCAAAGCCGGAGCTTCTCAACTTACTAGTGAGAAAATGGAGATGCATTTAGCCGGCCTGTCCCTTGGCTGGATTACTGAGGGCAGTGGGAAAACACGATCCAGGCGAATCCCCAAAAGGACACCTCTCCTGTGTGCCCACCAAGGACTTGTGGGCACCACCATACCTCCCAGGAATGAGAATCTGGAATCAGTGCAGAAGCCACAACTGCCCAGAACTTTCTAGGCTGTGGGCCAAGGGGTGGAGGGCTGCATCTTGAGAAAGGATAGAACCAGGTGGGCGAGTACTGGGCTTGTTAGGATGGGCTCCTACCGTCCAACCTGCCACCTCTCCTCACCCCCACTGCAGAGATGCACAGGGAGGAAAGAGAGAGACTGAGGGAGAAGAGAGGGAGCCAAAACACAGCAAAGCCAAAAGCCCATGAACCGGAAGCTGGAACACATGGCCGAGGGCCTCTTTGGTTAAGTGAGATGCATGGCTGGGGTAACACTGAGGTGAGGATGGAGCCAGACCACATTTAGTCTTGGGAAGCTTCCCGAGGTGAGGAGCTCAAAGAGCAGATGGGCATCTATGTGGGCATCTGTAGGGACCTCTTATACAGGCAGGTACCAAAGCACTGAAGAGGGGGTGGGCACTGTGGGGTCCAGGAGAGAATCCATGGAAGGACAAGCCTAGCGTGCTCTCCACTCTTCTTTGAGGAGGGACGGGCTGACTGCGGGTGTGTTTCTAATGCTGCTTTAATTACACAAGAACTGCGTCACTACTGACTTGATGCAAACAATTTGAACATGATTTCCACAGCAGAACCTTTCCCAGCTAGCTGCTCAGGTCCGTGTTCTCCCCCATAATTCCTTGTGCATGCACCCACCCCCATAAGCCTGAGACCAGAGCTTACAATTCTGTATGTATAGGGGGGTATATAGATGTGGGGGGGTCAACAATGCACACTATCCTCAACTTTCAGTCTGGCACCTGAGCTCCCATACATACACCTAGGGTGGAATCACCCACCTTTCTAAGTTGCCCCCCCCATGTTTGTAAGTTGTCCCCCCAACTCTGTAAATTGCCTTCCTCCAGGCAGGGAGGGAGCGCTGAACTCCAAGCATGTGTTCATGAACACTGGAACCAGCTCCTGGTCTGGAGTGAGGTCCAAGCAATGCTCCACTGAAACAGCAGCAGCAGTCTACATTTGGACACAAAGAAAGCTACACTTTCACGTGGGTCTCACATCATATCCAGGTTCGGGAAACATTCTCCTTTTCAGCAGGAACCAGTGCCTAAGGAAAGTGTGTCCCAGGTCCCCTGAAGCACCAACCTATGGGAAGGTCTTGAATATCACTAGGAACTACAAAGGCACGAGCCCTCCTCTCATACGTCATTTCTATCCCCATTTGCGAGCACCCTGCAGATTCCGTGTCCCCTTAGTCATCATTTGGGTGAGTTTGCATATTTATGCTTTTCTTTTTTTCATCTGTCTTCATAAATCAATCCCTGCAGTCTCCTAATCAAAGCCAGCTTTTCAAATGAAACTGTAGCTGGGTGTTTAACTAACTAAATATTGGTTTTCCCTAGCATTGACAGAGAGGGGCTGAAATGTTGCCCTGATAATTGTGCTCCCCACCCCAGGACCCCGGGAAACTGCCTGGGGCCCAGCAGCTCTGACAGAAACCCTGGTGGGTGGCAGCCAAGGGCTTGGAGAGACTTGTTATGAGGTTTGACGCTGCACTGGAGATTTTGCTTTTCCCTGGGATCCCCCAGGAGTTACCCTTCCCTGGGCTGTGACACTGTACTGGAGATTTTGCCTTTTCCCTAGGATTCCCCACGAGTTACTCTTCCCTAGGCTACCCTAAAGGAAAAGGGAAACTACAGTGTGAACCCAGCCAGCTGCAGTGCCCTGCCCCAGGACCAGCCAAGTGACCCCAGGTATGCAGCTGCCTTAGAAGATAGCTCTGGCCCCTGGGCTTCCTGCACCCTCCTGCTTCAGCCTCAGGTGACTCCTGCTCTCTGGCCTTCACCTGGAACCAACCCTCCATCCTCTAAACGCATGCTTCATCTCAGGTTATGGTCTTCAGACCAGAGACATCATCTAGGAACTTGTTTGAGCTCAGGGCATAAGGTTCTTGCCTTGCATGCTGTCAACTCCAATTAGATCCCCAGCAAGGCACGGTCCCCTAAGCACCCCTGGGAGTGATCTCCAGGCATAGAGGTAGATCCCTGCAGTCACCAGGCATGGCCCAAACCCCTTAAGAAAGGTGGTGTTGGAGCTGGAAGAGAGAAGAGGAAAATAAGGTGGGGCTTGGCCACGTGTGTTCTATCGAGGCCCATGGGTGCTTCAGACACTGTGTCTGAGACACACTGTCCTGCAGGATATTGGCTCAAACACCGGGTCCTCCTTGCAACAGTCTTGTTATGCCCTCTCAGCGCTTGCCCTCCAGAGTTTACACCACACAGAGCAAGTGCATCCAGAGGGCCACTTCCGTGTCCAGACACTTCTTAGAGAATAGCACATCTCTGCCCAGCCTGTCCTTGCCCATCTTCCTCACATAGTAAACCCCCCCCACCCCCCCAATCTTTCACTTATTTTTCAGGGTCAGAAATCAACTCAAAGGGGCCGGAGCGATAGCGTTTGCCTTTGCACGCTGGCTGGTCCATGCCGGCTCAGGTTCTATCCCCCAGCATCCCATATGGTCCCCCGAGCACCACCAGGAGTGATTCCTGAGTGCAGAGCCAGGAGAAACCCCTGAACATTGCCAAGTGTGACTCCCAAAAAAAAAAAAAGAAGAAAGAAATCAACTCAGGGTCTCATGTATGCAAAGCTAGTGCTCTAACGCCAGGCTTTGTCCTGATCCTTTCATTTGCTTCCTGGTTCCCTTCCCTTTTGATGGTGGAGTTTTTATGTTGGCTGGAATCAAACAAACATTTGGTTGCGCTGCTCACACTCGTTCATGATGCTGGCACACTTTAGTTTCCGTGCTCAACAGAAATCACACTATTAGTATTCACAAACACTTAGCTGCATTGTGTTGGAAGTCACACACCTTGTGGTGGTACCAGGGATTCCCAACCGCTGTGTCAGTCATTGCACTTGCCACATGTGGGCAGTGCTGGGGATTTAACTCAAGGACTCGAAACTAAAAGCTATCCTGGAGCCATCCCTAGGTCCCTTGCTCTTTGGGGGTGGAGGGAGGGGTGGGGGGGGGGAAGGGTTGCACACACAATGGTGCTCAGAGCTTACCCTGGCTCAGCACTCTGGGGTCACTCCTGGAGGGACTCAGAGGACATATGGTACTAGGGACTGAACCCAGGTTGGCTGCCTGCATGCAAGCACCTTCTCCACTGCACTATCTCGCCAGCCCCTGTTCCACCTTTTTAAATTCCAGCTCCAAGTCCTCTAGAAAGTCTTCTTTTTTTTTTAAAGTATTTTATTACACAACCGTGAGATATACAATTCCAAAGATATACAATTAAAAAAGTTCATATTTGGGTTTTGGTCATACAGTGTTCCAGCACCCATCCCTCCACCAGTGCCCATCTCCGACCACCAACTACCCGGTTCCCTCCCCCTCCCCAGCCCGCCTCCATGGCAGGTTCTTTATTTCTAGAAAGTCTTCTTTGTAAGAAGAGATGAAAATATATACACATTTTATATTTTTCATATAAAATAACATATATTTTATATAACATATTTTATATAAAATATACATTTTATAGACACACACATAGCCAACATCTCCAGAGTGCTTTCTGTTTGATGAGAACCATTCTAAGAGCTTGAGATTTAAGAGTCAATCCTCTTGACTGTTCTACATGAAAGAAGATGTTATTGCTCCCTTTGTGCAGATGAAGAGCTAGTGGGGCTACATAACTCGTATGTAAACCAATTAGTAAGAGATGAAGTCGGGGTTTGAACCCCCCAGCACTGGAGTCCTTGATTTCTGTTCTACAACCCCCTAGGATGTGGCCACACCAGTGGTTTTAGTGCCTCTCCATGAACCCCAGAGGAACGCACGTGTTGCCCTGCCTGGAGACAACCCTTCCATCATGTAAGGAAACACTCCTATACCTCCCAGCACCGCTCTTTGACCCACACCCACCGTGGGCTCACAGTCTCCTGCCACCCTCCCAGAGGCCTCCTCCAAGCACTGTTTCCTGTTCCACATGGCACTGCCCTTGTATCCGGAATGATGATCCGATGCATTCTGAAAAAAAAAAATCTCATTTTCTAAAGGCATTTCCTATTGATTTCCTTCCTCACGGAGGCCCTCCCAGCCCGACTTATGTTAAAAAAAAAAAGCAGGTGGCGGGAATCACAGAGGTCTGGGTTTTTCCAGGCTCTAGGGCTACAGGGCCCTAATCCCTCAACACAGGAGCTGCTCCGGGCGCTTCCCCAGACCCTCGGCCTCAGAGTTCCCTGTGCAAATTCACTTACATAAGTTTCCCTCAGTCTCTCACTACACACCTGTTGCAGTGTTTGAGGCGCTATTTCTCTCAGAGAGTTCTCTGACTTGAAGGATCTGAGAACTCAGGGAACCTTCTGTTTAAACCCCTCCTTCCCCACCCCCATCTTTGTTCAACTGAGGGAGTCTGTGTCCTCATTCTCAGAGACCTGCTGCCCTGTCCCCTGATTCTCCCACTTCTCTCTTAAGTACTAGCCTGGGAGTTGTTGACCCTGACTTTGAACTGTAGTTCCTTGCTGGTTATGTGGCTGTGCATAAAATGTTTAACATTTTTTAAAATTTTGATATTATACCACCGTGAGATATACAATTACAAAAATGTTCATGATTGGGGTTTCAGTCATACAGTGTTCCAGCACCCATCCCCCACCAGTGCCCATTTCCCACCACCAATATCCCAAATTCCCTCCAACCTCCCCCCCCCCAGCCTGCCTCTATAGCAGGCAATTTTTCTTTTCTTCTCTCTCTTTCTCTCTTTTCTTACACATTGTGGTTTGCCCTACAGACATTTAGAGTTTATCATGTAAATCCCCTTGTGTACATTCAATGCTGAGTTCTAGTTTGGCATTACCATTTTCCACAATTAGAAGAATACAGAATCTGGAAATAAATACCTGAGAACAGAAGACTGGATAAAGAAACTATGGTATGTCTACACAATGGAATACTATGCAGCTATCAGAAAAGATGAAGTCATGAAATTTACCTGCAAATGGATAGACATGGAGATTATTATGTTGAGTGAAATTAGTCAGAAGGAAAAGGACAGATATAGAATGACTGCATATATTAATGGGAAATGTTTAACTTCTTGGGCCCAATTTTCTCTTTGGTAAGGTGCGAGGGGTTGATGGGGGGTAGTGAGGGGACAGAGACAATACTGTATTCCTTTCCCTAGGACTGCAGTAACACACACACACACACAAATGGAGTGGGATAGAGTGCTTAAAACAAGAGAAATTTAGGGGGCTGGAGCGATAGAACAGCAGATAAGGTGATTGCCTTGCACAAGGCCAACCATGATCCAATCACCAGCATCCCATATGGTTCCCTGAGTGCTGCCAAGAGTAATTCCTGAGCACAGAACCAGAAGTAACCCCTGAGCATCAGTGGATGTGGCCCCAAAACAAAACAAAACAAATGAATAAATAAAAAAAAGACAAAGCTCTTGTCTCACAGTTTGGGAAACAGGAATCTAAAAGCAGAGCATTCCCTGGCCATCCTCACCTCCACTGGGCTCTGCCTCGATCTCCACATGACCCTCTCACTTTTCTCCTTATAAGACACACCTTTCTGCCTCTCTTTTTCTTTGTCATTGCTTAGGGGGTCACACCAAGTGGCCACACTGAAAGCATTATAAATCCCTACTCTCTGGACTCAAGTCACAGTTGAAATGAAAAATAGAAGATGCCTAGCTGGAGTGTCAAGCACAGCACCCAGCAGCTATAATAGAATTTGTTTTCCCTCACTCCAGGCCCGTTCCCTGTCCTCTGGGGCAGGCCTCTACACTGGCCTGCGGCCAGCATTGATCACATGGACAACCCACATATGATCATGACTCTAGGAACCTTTATTACCTAAGCAGCCTTGGGTGATGCAAATCAACATCCCAGGGAAATGGGCACCATCACAGATACTCAGCTCATCCCCATTCTGCAGATGGGAACACGGAGATCACTTTCTGATCCACTCAGTCACAGACACCATATTTTACTGAGATCTAGTACAAGGGGAGGGTGGCCCTGATGAACATGCTCAGCCACAGTCCATGTGAGAAGACATAGATACAGAGGAGCAGCCACCCTGGACGTGTCATTCCTGCCAAAGGTCCAAGTCTGTGTTCCCTTTTGCTGCTGGCTAGACTCAAAGAGCATGTGGCAGAGCAGTATCTGGGCCTCCGGGAACACTTCCTATCCATCGATGTAAAATGAACTTCATCACTGAAGTTCTTATTTCCGCTCTTGTCAAGGTCAAAGGAGTCAAGAAGGAAATTATCTGGGAGCCCTAAGTGCCTGGCCTGCCTAAGGCACCCCATCAACTTATTCAGGAAGAAGAGAAGGTAAAATTTCTTCCTGGAATGCAGGCCCCACTCAGATGCTGACTCACAAACTGAGAGATATCAGGAAATGCAAGTGATTTCTGGGCCTCAGCCTGGCCATGTGTGGGCAAATTTGGGTTGGATGTGATTATGACTATGGCCCAGGCTTTGCGTCTTGGTCAGTCAGAGAATACTGTAATCTAGCATCTGCAGAACGTTGTGCTGTCTAAATAAACAACACAACAGACTAAAGCTGATGCCATAGAACCTAAGATTTTTCATTCCACTTCCAGAGACTGGGTCTCCTTGCCTGCCAAGTCAGTGAGATGGCTATAAGGGTGCATTTTTCCTACATAGTGTTTCCTGCTCATCAATTAGTCCTGAGTAAATTATCTAACCTCTCTCCTCTGAGCCTCCATTTCCTCCCCTGCATGGGAACAATAGCAATGCCTATATTATAGGGTGACTATGAAGGCTAAAATGGAGTGTCGTATATGCAAAAGTCTATGACATCATGCCAGGGATATTGGCAGTCTCCTGTGTCCTTTGCACTGTCCTGGGTTGGTTTCACACAGACTACACTTGTTGGGGTTCAGTGGTAACCCCTTTCTACTATGCCTTCAATCTCTCAGTCTCTAGAGCTGGCTTATAAGCAGCCTCTGCCTTCTTTTGAGAGACACACCCAGCAGTTTTCAGGGCTTACTCCTGGCTCTGTGCTCAGGGATCTTTCCCAGCAGTGCTCAAGGGTCATGTGGGGTGAAGGGAATTGAACTGGGGTTGTCAAGTGCTTTAACCATTACACAATTTCTCTGGCCGCCTCACCTTTCTGAACCTTTTGAGTGGCTAAACATAGTCTGGACTCACAGAGACAGATGAGGTCTGGCCTGCTCAGAGAAGCCCCTCTGAGGAGAGGGAAGACAGGTCCAGCTATAGATCGTTGCTCAGAGTCCAGCAAGACAGAAGATAGTGGGAGCTGAGAGCAGAGTTGAAGGAGGAGGTGGCTGGCCCGAAGAAAGAGCCCAAAAGGCTTCTGAGAAGACAACTTTGCTTCTGAGCCTGGTGGAAAGATCAGGAATGAAAGGAAGGACAGGCTGCAGCCCGAAGAGCCGGCTCTGACCGCACAAGAACTGCAGCGAAAGGGGAGAGGGTTGGGAAGAAGAGGTTGGAGAGGAGGAACGAGCAGATTTAAAAAAATAAAATAAAAAAAGGACCACTTGGACCTTGCCAGGCGTATGCACAGAGAAGGGGGACAGCTCACTTTCTACTGCACAGCCCACATGGTCAGCAGGTCAAGGCAGCAAGAGCAGCACCAGCAGCCTATAGAAAATGCCCATCCTAAACCCCCACTGAACCAACTAAATCAGGAGCTGTGGGCATAGTGCCTCGGCATTTGCCCTCTGCCTTCTGCCAGGCCTGCCAGATACTACAGTAGTAGAGCTGGAAACGGTTGTGCAGAGGGCACCCAATGTGTCCTGAGAATCTGCTCTGAGGCAGACACTGGGCCAAGCCCTCTGCTGATTTGTCTGCTTCAGTCCTCCCAGCAAGCCCCTCAGGGGGTCATCACCCCCACTTTTATGATAAGGAAACTGGGGCTCAGAGAGGTAAACCCACTTACCTGAGGGCGGAAAACCCAGAAATAAAGTCAAGCTGTGAATCTTGCAGGCCTGTGGGTGCAAAGAAAGGTAAAGTTTACCCTAAAATCCTATACGGCTTTCGGTTGCCAAAAGATGGAAAGAAGCTGAGAGGTTCTAGGGACAAAAGCAAAATCTGTTGGCCTTGGTATAACATATGGGGAAGAAAGAAGAATAGGCAAGAAAGAGCCTGAGGTTTCTAGGTTGAGAAATTGTGGGCGAAACAACATCAAGATATAACACAGGGACACCAAGAGGAGGATGAGAGGAGGGAAGAGGCCTCCCAAAAAAGAGACGGGGGATAGAAGATGGAAAACGCACCCCAGCCCTGGCAAACGGGCTTCTATGTACCTCTTGGTGGGTGGTATAACCACAGGTATGTTGGAACAGACCAAAAAGTACACTTGGCTCAAATTGCTACAGCTTAGAAGCGTCAAGCTTTAAGGGGCCAAATCACTATAAGATTTATGAGTTTGGGGAGAAGAGGTTACTGGGAGGGCCCTTGTTCTCACCACACGCTGTGGAGTGGGAACTAGTTCAATTCCTCCAAGGTTATACAGACTCAACCTTGATGTGACCCCTTCAGGGGGCTCAGAAAAAGAAGAGGGGAAACCTGCCTCACAGGAGCGGGTGACAGAGAGCAATGAGTGAGTCAGAGTCTAAAGCTCCTGGAATGCCCCAGAGCAAAAGATCCAGGTGCTCAATTCATCTGCTCTAAAGATGAATTTTAAACAATTTTTTTTTACGAAAACTCTTTTGGTTCCTATTTGGGTAAAGCTGGACATAAATCATCCTTTGAAAAGGTGTCTTGGGTGCCTTTGGTCAGAGGGGCTGAGGCCCTTCCAAACATGGCCTCATTAATCCTGGCAAACACCAGAGAGAACACGGGCAGACAGCACCTTTGTGTTACTGAGCAGATGCGACCTGGTCTCCAGCTTAAAGGGGCAGGCAAGCTCCAGGTGGGCCAGGTGTGAGCCCCTGTTCCCTGGCCTTTAGCTGCTCTTCCAAATGGGAGAACAGAGGTGTGCGTGTGTGTGTGTGTGTGTGTGTGTGCGGCGCATGCATCACACGCATGGCCATGGAGTGTGCACACAAGCCCCTTTAAAGACAGCGGTATCTTGGGCCACCCTAGCTGGGTAACATGTTACAGGAAAACCTACATTCTCCATTAAAACAGCCTGACTTTTGCAAGAATGTAATCAACTTTCTTCATTAAGTTTGTCATTAATAAATACTTATTTGTATCCCTCATTACATGTGTTTGCAAATTATTACAATGGGAAGTTCTAAGCCCCCTTAAAAGGGGGTCCCACCAGCTGGAGAAAGAGTAAGGCAGGTAAAGCACCTGCCTTGCCCCCACTGACCTGGTTTGATCCCAGGCATCACATATGGTCCCCTGAGCACTTTCAGGAAAGGCTCCAATCACAGAGCAAGGAGTAAGCCCTGAATCCCAGCAGGTAGGGCCCCCCAAATAAAAAAATAACAAAGAAAAGTTTTTAAAAAGTTTTAAAGATGAAAAGGGGAAACAAAAATGGAGAGACGGTGACAGCAAACTCAAACAGCGGACACCAGGTTTGCTCTATCACTCGCTCAGGTTTCCTGAATCCTGCTGATGTTTGGAAGTACGGGGAAGGTAGAAGAATGCTAGGAGTCTAATGAATGGAAATTTGAAAGAAAGAAAAAAAATAAAAAAGAGGAAAAAGGAAAAGAGAAAAGAAAAAGAAGAGAAAAAAAGAAAAGAAAAGAAAAGAAAAAAGAAAAAAAAGAAAAGAAAAAAGAGAAAAGAAAATGAAAGAGAAAAGAAAAAGGAAAGAAAAAAAGAAAAGAAGAGAAGAGAAGAAAAGAAAAGAAAAGAAAAGAAAAGAAAAGAAAAGAAAAGAAAAAAAAAAGAAAAGAAAGAAAAGAAAAGGAAAGGAAAGGAAAGGAAAGGAGAACTTGGAGAGAAAGCAAAGGGGAAAATCAGAGGCGGCGGTGGCGTGCGCCGGGCGCCCGCGAGCTCCGGCTTCCTACCCCGGAGAGCGCAGCAGTTTTCCGCAGCGGCCGCGGCTCGGAGCTTTTAAGGGTTTCTAATCCTGGAAGGCTGTCTGACATCACCCCGTTTCTTGTCGGCTGATGTTTCGTACAAGCCTCTCATTTCCTCAGTGTTTTCAGAGCCACCAATTACTGCAACAATCTCGTGTTTATGTTTTCTCTCCTGCTTCGCTGGCCCTCCGCCTGGAGCCTTTTCCTTCTCTCTCCAGCCCTGGAAGCCCAAGGGGGCTGGGGGTGGGGGGGGCGCTGGGCTGTGCGTTAAGGGGTGGAGGGGGGGCGCTCTGGGTCGGGCATTGAAGAAAAAGGAGGGGGTCCCCCTTAATTTTTTTTCATTGACTTCAGCACCATGTGATCAGGAAGTCTGGCCTCCCCTCCATTTCCCTCCCGACTAAAGGGAAACATTGTGTAGCGGCCTCGGCGGCCACTGGTGGGATGGCCTTCGCTGCCTGACGTAGGGAGATAAAAATAACCGGCATATTTAAGGCAGGAGCAGGGAATCCCGGCGCTCACTCTCGGCCTGGTCACTTCCCCAGGCCGGCAGGGCAGGCCGCTGCTGCGCCTGCGTGCACTGAGGCCCTGGCGAGTGGCTGCACCTGCCCCCCCATCCCCAGAGACTCAGGCCCACCCCTACACCCCATTCTAGGCACCCCCAACCCACGGATCCTCTGAGCCTCGCAGGGAGCCTGCTAGCCCGGCAGTGTGGTTCGAGGGGGCAGAGCCGCCTGGGCTGGGATCCATCGTCCCAGGGACAGAGGGAGTGTGGCCTAAGACTGCTGAGGAAGGCCCAGGCCAGGGTGCACTAAAAACAGTCCGCACTGGCCACTGGCGTGTGAGCACACGCACACCCGAGCCCTTTGCAGTCGTCTCTTGCGCAGGTTGGTACTTAAAAAACGTGTGCGCCTATTGGACGCAGCAAAGCAAGCAAAGGGTAAGGATCCCCAGGGGAAAACGGGAAAGACCCTGAAGGAATCTGGCCTTTGCTAAAGAAAACTTCCTCCCCAGCCTCCCAACACCCCTCTCCTGGCCCCCAACTCGCACCCTGTAGGATACTGAGCCACAAACCTAATGAGGTTGCCTGTGACCTATCCAAGGCTCCTGGAAGTAGAATAGAGGCGAACTCACCGCCCTTCCAGGGACCACAGCCTCTGCTGGAACCGGGTTTTCTCTCCATGCAGTGCCGTGCATGCGGGGGCCGGCGCTTGTCCGAATCTCAAACTGCCACGTTCCCACCCCCGCCCCTTCTTTTTACACCCAGGGAAACTGAGGCTTGGGGAAAAGGTGCGCCCTGAAGCTGGCAGAGCTTCCCGACCGTCTCAGCTGCCTCCCTGCATTTTCACGGTCCGTGGATGGACACGTCACTCTGGAAACCCACCATTCTTCTCTTCTTCCTTCTCAGTTAACATTAACACCAAGCGAAACCAGTACTGGCCGGCTTTCCGCTGATCTGTGAAATCGCAGTTTTGCCTTCGCTGTGGGCCGCAAAGAAATTTTTGCTTGCAATTAATAATGGGAAATCTCCCAGCTTTCTGATGTTTAAAGTAACAAGATATTTCCAAATGTCTGGCAGAGTTCTTCACCTAAAAGCCAGATGTGCTGATGAAATATGAATTGACACTCACCCCTAATTTTTTGGCATTACACCTCGCAATATATAATAGAGATAACAAGTGGTTATTTATCTAGGTGAAAAATGTACATACCCCCCACACACAAATTAAAAGACTGTACATTTAGAGAAAATCAGAAATACAACGAAGAGGTCAAATGTGACCCACGTTGAATCCCCAGCAGAGCATTTCACATTTAAAGTGATCTTGGGCTGACTGAAACAACGGATTACTGGGAACGAGAGGGATAGCACCAAGAAAGAGAAGAAGAATACAGGCTGCTCAGCGCTGGGTGGCTGCAGAAACATAATCCCATTTCATTCTTGTCCCTGTCCCGGAAGGGAGACGTCATGATGACCCTTGACTTTATATAGAAGGATGTGTGTGAAGCGTCACTGACCCATAAACACATTTCGTTACCGACTGGATCCCACGGGATGTCAAAAGATCACGTGGCCGCCCACCTACAAGATAGTCAGACTTCTTCGTCAAGACCCTGAACGCACGGTTTGAGGCTCTTTGTATTCCTGAGGCAGCCAGATGCTATTGGGCTACACTGGCACGTGATAGAGTCAAATGGAAATATTACTGGGGCCCGCTCGAGCAAATCGACAAATAACGGGATGTCAAGTGATCAAGAAGTGATCAAGTACCAGAAGCACTGAGTGCTAGTACTAGCCAGGAGACCTGACTACAAAATCCAAGCCTTTCACTTCTAAAAATACCCCATGAGACATCAAAGGGACTGAGCATTGACCCAGCACCCCCTGGGCCTAAGTCTGCTTCTGGAGTGGTAGCTCACACAACACAGGGGAGGTAAGAAGCAAGACTGCACTGGAGGTTACCTGGAAGCAAACCTGATTCACCTTTATCTCAGCGACCCAACAGCAACTCAAAATTCCAGCCAAGCTGCCCGTCCAGAGTCAAGCTGGCCATGGTCAGCCCAGCGCAGTCCACCCATCCTTCAGTCTCATCAAAGACCCTGCACAAGACTGCATCTGTGTGCCTGTTACCCCATGGTGGATTGGTCCTCTTGCTCTCTCCCTGGTTGAGGCACATAGAACCTGGACTGGCTCTGCTCTGTGTCCTAGGAGAAGCACCAGGAATGAAAGCCGCTGACAATAGCTTGCTAACTGGTGAATGAACATAAATTCAGCCTCTAATCATCTCCCTAACATCCCTACCACAACCCTCTTATTGTCTCTACCTCCACACTATTCTCTTGGCCTATAGAATTAGGCACAATTTTGTTTCTTTGCTCTTGCCGTCCCTCCATAACCCGTGGACAAAAGAACCCATTCTCTTTCCCCCCATTGTGCAATCCTAACACCCATTAAAGGGCCACACACATTGCAGGCACTCAGTATACACTTTTCAAAGGCATGGATGGATGGATGGATGGATGGATGGGTGGATGGATGGATGGATGGATGGATGGATGGATGGATGGATGGATGGATGGATGGGTGGGTGGGTGGGTGGTGGATGGATGGATGGATGGATGGATGGATGGATGGATGGATGGATGGATGGATGGGTGGATGGATGGATGGATGGGTGGGTGGGTGGATGGATGAGTGGCCAGTCCTTGGAACAATTCTTACCTTTCTGTGTACAAGAGTTTATTCTAAAGCCAACCATGAATGAGAAAAATCACTAAAAGTAACGTCCTTCCCCAGATTGTATTCATAAAGTAAGTGCTTTTTATTCAGTGGCCACTTCAAACCCAAACTCATCCATATTGATGATAAGAAAGACTTAAAAGGAGGCTATTGAATGAGGTCCTTCTTCTACAATGTGGGCTCCAGTGACCACTATAGTCAGAGCTACACACAGACTCCCTTTATGCCCCTCTGTTTTCATTAGCTCGGGTAACTTGCCAAAGAGTGATCCTTTTGGGCTGAAATTTTCCATGCTGGGTCTTGGCAAAAGGTGAATTTTGGGGGAAAGTTTGAATAAAATCCCTTCAGCCATTTTTAAGTTTGATGAGGATAAAAAAAATACATTTTTCTTGCTTTTAATTGAAGACATTTTTAGGACACAGGAAACTCCAAATCTGTTGAACTTTGAAAATTCAAAACTCATGTCTAATCCCATCTAAGGAAACTTTGTGGATCCAAAACTTTTCTTCCTTCAATTTGAAAAAATGAAGGAGCAATTAAAAAATGTCTTTGCAGTCTTAGCAATCAAGGCAGTTTTTTTTCCTCCCACTTGGGGAACTTAAGTTGGTGCTGTGATTTTAGAAAATTATGAAAGTTCAGAGCTATTTAGAAGGAATTATAAAAGCTGGATTTCAGTTCCTTTGCCATGACAAATGATATTACTTCCCTCCTCTTTTTCTTTTTCAGTCCCAAGAAGCTTCCTCCAGCATTAAACTAGGAATATATGATTTAAACCATAGCCTCAGAAAATCAGAAAATTTAGCTTCCTGGAATGAAGACCCACTCTTTCAAATACAACTTGCTTTCCAGAGCTGTCTTAGACAAATCTAACCAAAATATTTTATCTGACACTAAATGTTTTCAAGTCTCACATTAGTAGCAGATTCTTGCTTGCTTATTCACTGGAATTCACCTTAAGCTAGTCATATTATCATTTCTGCCACTAAATTGTTTTCAAACATCCAGACTAGGCTGGGAAATCAAAAAGAATTATTTTTGATTCTCTGACGATGCTTATTAAGCAAATGCCTTAAACAAGGACTCAGTTTGTTAATCTATAAAATGGAAATAAATAGTACTTACCCAGCAGTTGTGGAAAAGATTCATTTAGAACAAATGTCTCCGAGAAAGTAAGTGCTAATTCAACAACAATTTGTCCTGTCCCTAAGCACCTCATTGGAATCCTGTGTCTTAATTTCCCTATTTCCCAAGGCACTAGAGGGTAAACTGAGGGATATGATAATTATTTACCTGAGATATGCAGAGCTACAATACAATGATGTTCATTGATGCTGTATCTTCCTTCCTTCCTTCCTTCCTTCCTTCCTTCCTTCCTTCCTTCCTTCCTTCCTTCCTTCCTTCCTTCCTTCCTTCCTTCTCTTTCTTCCTTTCATTCTTTCTTCATGTGTGTGAAGCAAGATAGTTTTTATTGAAAAAAACTTACTTAGATATGCAGGTGGGGGACCAGAGCAATAGTCCAGTGGGTAGGGTGTTTGCCTTGAAAGCCCTACCCGGGTTCAATTGCCAGCATCCCATATGGTGCCAGAGCACCACCAGGAATAAATCCTGAGCGCAGAGCCACAAATAATCCCTGAACATTGCTGAGTGTGATGAAAGAAAGAAAGAAAGAAAGAAAGAAAGAAAGAAAGAAAGAAAGAAAGAAAGAAAGAAAGAAAGAAAGAAAGAAAGAAAGAAAGAAAGAAAGAAAGAAAGAAAGAGGGAGGGAGAGAGAGAGAGGGAGAGGGAGGGAGGGAGGGAGGGAGGAGAGAGAGAGAGAGAGAAAAGAAAGAAAGAAAAAGAAAGAAAGAAAGAAAGAAAGAAAGAAAGAAAGAAAGAAAGAAAGAAAGAAAGAAAAGAAAGAAAGAAAGAAAGAAAGAAAGAAAAGAAAGAAAGAAAGAAAAGAAAGAAAGAAAGAAAGAAAGAAAGAAAAAGAAAGAAAGAAAGAAAGAAAGAAAGAAAGACAGAGAGGATGAAAAAATATGTATGAGGGAGAGAGGGGAAAAAACATGTATTCAAGAGAGGGCATGAGCTTGAAAGAACCAGGAAGCAAAGAGCCATAGAGACAAGCAAGTGAGATACACTCTCAAGGGAGAACACGGGATTGAAAAGCAAGCCTGACACCATGTATTTCTAGGGACACCAGCAAATGTCTTGTCTTGACCTGCTTACTTGTCTTTCTCTCCTCCAGAAAAAAAAAAAAACCATAGATCTCTTTCTCCTATGTAAAGTCAGGCTGTAGCCTAAGTCCCTGAGTGACTGTTTGTGGCCATAATCTCGGCTTTCATTTTCAGGGTGTTTTTAGCCAGGTAAAATTTTGATAACCAGGGATTTAAGTGGAATGTTCTTGGTTAGTCTCAAATGATCATCTTCACACCCGCTTTATTTGGCAGTGAGTAGGCAGGAGACCTCTGAAGGAGCTTTTTAGATGAAGAAATTGTCTCTGGGGCCAGAGCAATAGTAGAGTGGGTAGGGCATTTGCCTTGCACACAACCCAGGTTCGATCCCCAGTATCCCATATGATCCCCGAGCACCACCAAGAGTAATTCCTGAGTTAGAGCCAGGAGTAACCCCTGAGCAGCAGTGCTGGGTGTGACCCAAAAAGGCAAAGCAAAAAGAAAAAGAAAAAAGAAATTGTCCCTATCCCAGTTTCATTTGCCCCATATAGAAACCCCTTTGGGCCCCCTTTGAAAAGGAGAAAACACGACAGGCATTCAAGTGAACAAGCAGAGGCGCTCAGGTTAAGCTTGCGTGCTTCCACTCCCCTTTATGTGTTTATCTGAATAATTATTTGGCTTTTTCCTTCTGCTCGTTGGCTTGAACTTCTGGCATCCTCTTTAATCACTCATTTAAACAATAATTAAAGATGATTGGGTTCCAACTCTTTGCCATTTCTTTTGGCACATATTATATCATTTTATCCTCATCTCATTTATAGTTGGGAGAGAGACTGAGCATTTAGGCAGCTGGCTCTCAGAGCCCCCTACAAAGTACATTTTAAGGACATTTCTTATTCACACAATTTCTCCAGTCCTCCCCGACCCCCACATCTTCCCCTTATAACACCCAACACATGTGTCTGTTCACACGCCGACACAGAATATGCTTTACAGAAGGATTAGAGAGTGCAATATGCTGATCTATTGACACAAATGGAGAGTGAGTCTCTTCATGGGAAAAATAACCCCCAAATGCCAGTCTAGAGGATGGGTGCCACGATAAAGGGGATACAATCAGGGAAGAGTGCACAGAAAACTTCAACTGCATTTGGTTAAGGTTTTATCTCTTAAGTTGGGTGGTATTTCTATGGGCGTTTTTATGTTGGACTTTATAAATGTTCATTCGTCTTAAATGTGTCATAACACATTTTTTGAAGATTTAGCAACCCTGTCTGGTGCTTACTCCAAGTTCTTGCCATTCACATACACACACACACATCTTTAAACACACAAAAACACAGGGTTTCACTCAGCACACACATACCCACTGACAAATAGGCTCATACACCGACACACATACATACTCATGAAACCATTATCCATTCACCTAGAGCTGTTCAGCCACTAGATTCACACATTGGCTTAACTGTACACACTTCCTACCAACTCTAGCTTTTTATCCATGTGTTCTTTTGCAGGATTAAGTACAAAAGGCTCAGACTCAGAGACCCTGGACCCTGGACATGGACAGGAGGCCCTCAGGACAATGGGACCTCCAGAAGAGGCGAGATGGGAAAGCTGATATCCTATCCAGAGCAGGCTCAGATGAATGCTGCCCATGGTCAGTCCCTCCAGGACCAATGTGGACCACTAGATCAAGGCAGATACTGTCCTTCCATGGACTCATCTGGGAGGGGACAGAGTTAAGAGGCAGAGAAGACGCTGGTCTTTCACAGTTTAGGGTGGGAAGCAGTCACTTGTGTGGGAAACAACCTCCTCTGAAACCATAGCAACACCCATTTGGCGGCTCCGATTGGACCCTGACCAGACATTTATTAAGCAGCCTCCTAAGCTGTGGTCTCCAGAAGAACAATACCAAGCTGATCAAATGTTAATAGCTTCAATCTGTTCCTCCTCCCAGAACTCACCCCAGCCCCCTTGCTCCACAGCCTGCATTTCTTCTTACCCAGCTCAGCTAAAAACTGCACCCGAGTCCAAATGCACATGGCCAAGAGCTGGAGAAGCAGGTGACTTGGACTGAGATGGAAGGTGAGTCCAACTCAAGAACCCCTGGAATCCAAAGGAAAGTCATTTACACTAAACTGTTGGAGAAAAAAAAGAATCTCCAGGCTCATTTGACAGAATAGTTCTCATTCTGACTACATTTAGGAATTACCTAGCAAATGCCAACCTGGCAAAATAAATCTGAATCCAAGGCCAGTCCAAGCTAGGTCAATTAAATCAGGTCTGATCATTTGTATTTTGTTGTGTGGGGGCCTCACCCAATAGCACTCAGGAGCTATTTCTGGCTCTGTGTTCATTATTCACCCCTGATGGTGCTAAGTGGACCAAGTGATGCTGGGGGGTTGAACCCAGGGACGGAAGCTGGGCCTCCTAAGTGCAAAGTATGCACTCAGCCGGTTGTATTATCCTTTGGGCTCTTATTTGTTTGTTTTTAAGGCTCTTCACATCATTCTTCTATGCTGCCAGGTTTGAGAGTCATTGAACTAATCAATTCATCCCTTGTAGACATGTGAGGAGGGAAGCTAATAGCGGGGACTTGTTCAAGCTCTCAGAGCTATTGAGACACCATCAAAAGAGTGGAACCAGACATCTAATCCCCTGCCCAGAGTTGGAAAAACTTGAAAACTATATGTCTCTCCTTGTCTTATCATGAATTCTGTTCTTTCCCTACCAAGAGTTGAGAGGGAGGGGTACAGCAGGGGTAGAATAAAATAGAACCAAGGAAGGTGCAAGGAAATATAGTTTTAACAAAAATATATGAGGAACCAGATGTCCAAGAAATCACCACACACTGACTAATTCTTTGGGTTTACCACGATCACAACAGAATTTATGATAACTCATCCTGTAATCCTTCACCCAGACACCCCACCCTCCAAGGCCCAAACCTCATGGACATCTTTAGCTCTTCCTGCTGCATCCTTGTCCGTATGTAATCAGTCTCTGAGCCATAAAAAGTCAATTTTGTAAGGCTAAAGCCCTTACCACCCAACTCATTCATTACCGCATGACACTAAAAAACCCGAGGGCCTCCAATCCTCTCTCCCTAAGGGACAAATGTTCTCAATCTACCCTAATGAATACAGAGCTGCTGAAATATCCTCCCTAGAACACATATCTGCATTTGCCCCCATACAGGCCCGCTCAGGAGCCCATAGTCAACCCAGCATGTGCCCATTGTCTGTTGCATGCTGACCATTCCCCTGGACGAGCACCAGGGATTCCCATGGAAGTAAAGTGGGTTCAGGCCCTGCTGATGTGCAACTTATAGGGGTGGTGACAAGGCAGACACTCATGTGATTGCTGCTGGGGATACGCTAAGAGAAGGTACTTAGAAACTGGATGCAAGGAACAAGCTTGAGTTCTTCTGGTCCATGTCAAGAAGAGCTTCTCTGAGCAAAGAATGAGATACTTGGGCGGAGGCGATAGCCCAGCGGTAGGGTGTTTGCTTTGCACACTGCCGGTCTGTGCCAGCCCGGGTTCGATCCCAGGCATCCCATATGGTCCCCGAGCACCGCCAGGAGTAATTCCTGAGTGCAGAGCCAGGAGTAACCCCTGAGGCATCACCGGTGTGACCCAAAAAAAAAAAAAAAAAAAAAAAGAATGAGATACTTAACCTGATCTCAAAAAGGGAGAGAGGAATGAAGCAAAACAAGAGACAGGGCTAGGCATGGAACAAGGGTCTCCTCAGATGCCCTGCATGAGATATAGTCTGGACTGCCACGAAAGAAGAGAGTTATTTTCTTAGACTTTTTTTTTTTTTTTTGCTTTTTGGGTCACACCCGGCTAATGCTCAGGGGTTTCTCCTGGATCTGCACTCAGGAATTACTCCTTGCGGTGCTCGGGGACCATATGGGATGCCGGGGATCGAACCTGGGCGGCATAGGCCGGCCGCTTGCAAGGCAAACGCCCTACCCGCTGGGCTATCACTCCGGCCCTTTTCTTAGACTTTTATAAAGACCTTTTATGAATCCAGGAAGGGAAGGGAAGGAAAGAAAAGGAAGGAAGGAAGGAAGGAAGGAAGGAAGGAAGGAAGGAAGGAAGGAAGGAAGGAAGGAAGGAAGGAAGGAAGGGAAGGGAGGGAGGGAGGGAGGGAGGGAGGGAGGGGAGGGAGGGAGGGAGGGAGGAGGGAGGGAGGAGGAAGGGAGGGAGAGAAGGAAGGGAAGAAAGGAAGGAAGGAAGGAAGGAAGGAAGGAAGGAAGGAAGGAAGGAAGGAAGGAAGGGAAAGGAGAGGGAGAGGAGAGAAGAAAGAAAGTGGAGGGAGAGAAGAAAAAGAAAGAAAGAAATGGAAGGTTCAGCACAGACAATGGACTCGGGGATCAGGCAGGAAGGACAGTGATGGGGCAGAAACTTCAGTCTCATGAGTTGGGTGCAAAGAGTGGGGTTGGATTGGCTCTAAGGTGAGAGACTGGATGTGGTGACATCCCAGCAGGAAGGATGGAGAGAGGGAAAGGAAAGGGGAGGAGAGAAGGGCTCACAGGCATGGCTCTTTGACTCCAGCTTGTCAGCAGCCCAGGAAGCACTCCTAGCCCTGGAGCCCTGGAGTCAAAGACACATTATTACAGTGTCTTATTATTACTGGGGGCAAGAGCTCTCTAGTAGTACTCATGGGCCCAAGGGTTACTCCTGGTGTTGCCTGGCCAACTGGACCAGATAAGTCAGTGCTCGGGCCTGGTGGTGCAGGGGGCTTCTCAGGGCTAATGATGCTCCGAGGCACCAGGGACCACCCTTTGGGGCACTCAGGGGGCCAGTGCTAGATGGAACTCAAGGTTCTGTACACACAAGCCTCTGATTCCTTATCAATTTTCCCTGCCTCCATAGGGGCAACCCAAAGAAACTTCTTCTGCAGAATTGAAGCCCACCACCTACACAGAGTCCATAAATGGGACTTAATGCTCAGAGCTCAGCACCAGTCAGCTCAGAGCACATGCTCAGAAGCCTTTAGGGGGATGAAGCTTGAACTAAAAAGCATTCTGCGCGACAAGGTTGGAATCAAAGGCACACACGGGTAACCTTGAGTCTGGGTGGGTTGCAGGGGAGGCCTCTGCCCTCCAAAACTCTTTGTCTGGGATCTGCATTGGGGAAAAGGCAGGCAGGGCGGGGTGGACCGCTGGCAGAGTGCGTGTTC